>JAUMHL010000009.1:21973172-21991269 GCA_032362345.1 Sandelia bainsii
GTGTTTTATTGAGGTTGGCATGATTAAAGTCCCCGGAGATAATAAAGAGGGCGTCAGGGTGTCTGGTCTGCAGAGTGAAGGTGACCGTCTGTATGACGTCACACGCCGCAATTTGAAGGCTTGGTCAAAAATACTTAGGAATTACAACTATTTTTATACATAGACCCCAAATTTTAGGGGCTCAAAATATTTGGTCAGTTGGCTGCTCAGCTGCTCTATGGCCAGGTTTGTTTTATTCTCTCATTTGTTACCTTACAATTAAGCAGAAAAAAGACCTAAAGTTCATTTCAAGTGTTGCCTTTAAATTTAGAATTTGTTGTTATTAACTGTCTATATAAAGTCCAAAGAGCTGTAAAGGGGCATCATTAGGGTAAAAACCAAAACTAATCACTCAGAGGAACTGCTGGAACATTACGTGTGGTCATATTAACTATTTGGTGCAGTTTTTGATAATAAAGGACACACTGGTGAGCTCAGGAACATCATAAGGCAGAAGACAAGGAATACAACTGTAATGATGACAGACGAATTATGTTTGGTGAAAAAAACAAAACATTTATAGCAGTTATCAAGATCAAGCACAGCCTCAGGATGAAGATGTTGAAGTCAATGATCAAAAAATCTTCACCTGTGGCTGGGACCAGGATGTAAACCATTAGTAAATGTAAAAAAACAGATTAGAGCCAAAAAACATAAAAAAGCCTGTAAATGTCTTGACCATCCAATGGACTGAGGAGACAATGGAAAAAAAAAAAGGAACCAGTTCTGCCGTTTGTTTTTTTGATGATGTGACTACTGACATAGCTGTCAGGATTTATTCTTAAGTGATTAGGGCTACATTATCAGTGGAATAATTTGCGATGACCAAGACCTTCAAGACCACTTCTAGACTACAGCAATAGTGCTGCTGTCGAGTCTGTTGTACTGTAAGCGAGATACATAGGTACAGTAATCAACCATGAAGAGATGACTGCAAGGCAGGTGCTTTATTCTGACCTTCAAGCCTGTCACAAGACTACTGCCACATCTGAATAAGCCAAGGAGTGATTGTTCAGGCTTATCGCTACTGAGCAGATAGCGATGTGTATGTGTGTGTGTGTGTGTGTGTGTGCGTGTGTGTGCAATGAAAGAAGTGATGATGTAGGTAGACCAGGCCTTGGCTGGATCTCACTCACAAAATGAAACACCTATATCAGCTGGTTGGCTGCGGGGCTGTGGTCAGCAGTAAAGGGTTTTCTCATTCAGCGTGACAATTTCAGTCAACCCAAATCTGCTCAGTGTTCCTGAAACTGAGGGAGAGAGCTCAGAGGCATAAATGGGGAAACTGAAAAAGAAGAGAGAAAGTAAACCAGGAAAAGCACGCTTTGACAGAGGAACATTGGAGGATGGAGACGAAAATGGAGTGAACATACATTGTTCAAACATTTTTAATTAGAAACCATAATATCATCTTAACAATTTGAGTGAGAAGTTAGTATTCGATTCCTTTTCACTTTAATGATAAGGCTGCACTCACGCTGGACTCCACATGGACAAGTTATCCCAGCATGATTTGATAATGTTTCAATCTTGTGAATGCCTCTTGAAGTCGGGTGATTATGGAAGAAAGTCAGCGACAGTCAGCACTCACTGGTCTTCATGTAGTTCTTGTGAAATTGACATGTGTTTGGAGTCATTATCCTGCTGCAGTATGAATCTTTCTCCACATAGATGCAAACCAGAGGGTGTATGCCTCTGACAAAAGGAGTGGTACTTCCACTTGGTCATAATCCCAACCACTATATTTCACCCTTCTGTTACTACCATGCATCTCGAACCTGGATCTATTAGTAAAAATGACTTTTTCCCCCAGCAATGCACTAAGAAGGATGATATGTCTAAGTCAAGAAGTAACACTTCTGGATGTTACTGATCCACTAACAAGATGTTGGGGTTTAGACAGCCTTGACTGCTGCTATGTCTGCGCTGATTGATAGATGTGGTCGGCGCTTGCCGCTCTCCAGTTCCTGGACTGTCATTGTGTCAGACCTTCTGAACTTCCGTTGATAATAAACAGAAATTAACTTTTCCCCAGCAGGCAATACTACTTATGACCATGGTTAAAGAGGTTACACTAATAACACCTGCAAAAAATACAGTTTTGTTTTTTTTTTTAAGTGAATGTTAGCTACCACATAATGAGACCTTGACTATTAGCATAGTTTGCTAAATGGTCTAAATGTCTCGAGTTCCCTCATGTACATTCAGTGTTCTCCACCTTGCAACTAGCATGAGCTTCACGTCTGGGGAGGAGAGGTGAAGGGAGAAAGCGCTGTCCAGTATTTTTATACACTTGTTGTCAGTCCTACATATTGTTCCTTTAAGTAATCGTTAGCTCGCAGTTAGATAATTTATCTATAAATAGAGACAATTTAATACTGTGGCTACTGTTCCTAGAAGTGGGCGCCCAGTTAAGATGACTTGAAAGGCACAAAACAGAATGCTCAATGAGGTGACAAAGCATCCTAGAGTAGATCTGGGAGACGAGACAGTCTCCAGTTAGTACAAAAAGAAAAACAAACTGATGAGTAATTTTAATCTTCAATACATGCATCTGTTCTGCATATGCATCAACTCCCAGCACATTCACCCTCTTAGATTGCAATTGGGTTAAGTAGTTGACACATGAAGGGCCAAAACACAAACGATAAAACTGGGGCAAAGAAAGGTCACAGAACATCAGTGATTTGGAAGTTGTTTGGATTTCTAAAGCTGGATAAACAAGTGAGTGATAGTCATTGCAAAATATGCATGCAACCTGTGCTAACAAAGATGGGACATACAACAAATGAGTTTTGTTAATATGTAATGAGTAATGGGTTAAAATATATTCATATTAATATTATTTCAGAGGTAAAATAGGGCCCTATGATTTCCGCGATGAGGAAAACGCGGACGGAATCGCGTAATTCAAAAAAAAAAAAAAGGAATCCGTTGTAAAACGCAGAATGTGGTATAATTCGCTGATATCGGCGTGTGGGCAAAGCAAAGCAATAGTTTCTAATGAATTTTGCACGCTCCAGTAAAAAGTCTTGGATATGCAAGACTTGGGATGTTGATCAGTACTGGCTTTGGATTGGCATCGTCAGGCGATTTACCGAACTCTTACAAGGATATTTTCATTTTAAATGACTTCCACATGGGGGAGTTCATAGAACCACAGTTATTTGTAACCACTGCAAAGTTTAATTTTCCTTCACTGGAGAACTTTGAGTCTGACGTGTCATTTAAATACAAATGCGTGCGTGTGTGTGTGCACGACACAGACATCAGAGGGGAATAGTAAACGCGACCATGTAGAGACAGAAATGACATAAGATAAATAACATGAGACTGTTTAGTTAGATTAATAAAAGAACAAGGTACAGACCTGTGGTTACAGAGGTGGTTCTGGACTCTGAGAACAACTAGTTTTTCTATAATAAACTAGATAAACGTTAATGTCCTGGCAAATAGCTTTGGTTTTCTATTTGATTTGATTACATTAAAGTTTAAGTTGAGACTTACAAGAAATATTTAACTGCTACTGTGTAAAGGGGATACTACTGTTAAAAACCATCTTATTTGTTTAAAGTATTTGCAGAGTAAATATTATTGAAATTTTGTTCATATAGCAGTACTTAAAGTAAGTCAAATAAAAGTAAGTAAGTAAAATAAAAGTGCATAATAAACTACTTTTGAATTCATTAGTACATTTTGCCCGTAACAAATCATGCGATTAATTGTGATTAAAAATTGTAATCGCTGCCCAGAACTAATTATAACGTAAAACGGAATTCAGAAGAATAAAAATGGAAAAAATTGAATTTAGGAAAAAATAAAACGGATTTCATAGGGCCCTAGTAAAAATTAACTAAATGACAGCAGGTAAAATAAACATGAGGACACCTGAAAAAAGCAAAAGCACATTTCAGCAAACTATATTCCAAATGAATTAATTATCACTTGTGAGTAGTGTTTCTAAGTGGCGAGCAGTGTGTGTGAGGGGTTACATGAGGGGGCAAGGCAAACCACTCTTGGACTATCAGCGAAAATCACAAATAAAACAAAAGAATGTAGATACACAGTGAGATAGAAATATTCTTAATGGACAAGTAAAGACACAAAACATTCATAGAAGATCTGGTAGCTGGATAAGTATACAAATAGGGAGACACATTCATGACAGCAAAGAGACAGGCAAACAACACAGCCGGTAAAATGCAGATGGTAAAACATGCAGCAGCTGACCCAGTGTAGTCGGCCAGTCTGTGACACTCTAGCTGCATTCCTGGCCTGCCATTCTTGCTGTCTCTATGCAATACCTGGGCTTCTATAGGGTTGGGGACAGTCAGTGCATTAGTGAGGCTTCCCGGTGCACCATGAACAAAAACAGAGTCAGGCAGGCTGAGCAGCTATTGACTGCTGTAGGATGAAAGTCAAACACTAGACCCTCCTTTGTCACCTAACTGTGCAGCAAGCAGGAAACTATGGGCTGTGGACAGTGGCTTTATTAAAATGACAGATTTAAATCATATTAGTGAAACAAACTATGCATGAAAAGTCAGACAGAGGCAAAACATCAAGCCTATAGATAACAAATAATCAAAACCTCAACCATGCATTGTGTTTGAGATCTGACCCTACAAGATACAAAGAATAAACAACAGTGCAAACAACCACCACAACAGCAGTGTTAACAGTTGAATTGTTGAATGTACAAAGAGAGGCAAGGCAGGCCAACGGGGAGAAGAAAAGGAAAAGTTTCCAACCCCAACAAAGCCAGTACAGTCTCGCCCCCGCCCCCTCCAGACTTCCCCTCTTTCCTCACTCATTTCACTCAAGATAGGAGGAAATGAGGTAAGCATTCTGGCATTTCTGCTCAGCTGAGAGAACTAGGAGCTCAGGAAGAGGGTGTGAAATGCAAAGGAGTCAACTGGCAAATTGGGAGTATATGATATATTTCTGAAGACAAAAAATATATATACATGTCAGGTTGGATTATATGACAATATGTCAATAAAGATTTGTCTGGTAGAAATGTTGCCATACTAATAATACCATGGTAACCTGTACTAAAAAAGTATCGGTCACTGGATGTGCAGCCAGTTAGTACACATCAATTATGACAACATATTTATGCTTTCAACTTAAAAAATGTCTTACACATCTACATATAAGTGAACATCTCAGCCACTAAACATCATGAACATCATACTGAAACAATGTCACATCATCCAACACTTTCAAATGGAAATTGAGCAAATCAGACAAGCTCACAGTGTGACCAGATGTTTTGTTCTGACCAGGAAACCAGACAAGCTTATTTTAGGAAAGTCAGTAGCCTTCAACATTTACACTATTAAATGACTAATGATTAATATGATTCACAGACATTAAATAGGTTAGAACATTGTCCTTTGCATAGCTACTAGGTGCTAGATGGACAAAACATATTAGCACATAGCACATTTATCTCTTAAGTATATAAATTCACATGTTTTGTTTTTATGACTTTACATTGGTTCTTGTGCTCCTGTTATTATAATGCTTATTTTTCCACTGCAGCTGCTTGGTAACTGAATTAACTGATAGCACATCATACTGCTGCCAGTGTTTGTATTTTCTCTCTCTCTGTTAAGGTCAAATGCATTTTAGATTGGACCTAAATATTCCTAGGTCTATTCAGTCAGGTCTAGTTGTCCTCAAGTCCTCTTGGATCAGGTCTCTCTTTGGGAAAAAATAATTTAAGCATACCAGGTTGAGGTAGGTAAAAAAAACTTTGTCGCAATCATATAACCAGGTATTTTAACAGAACTTAAACAGATCAGTGACTGAGATCAGCAGCTCCGTCTGCACTTGACCAAAGGTGGGGCTCACTCCGTCACACACAGAGCAGCCAGCAGGTAGAGAGGCCGGGGAGGAGAACAAGACATTGAGTGTAGTGAAACATATCACTCAAGATGACAACAGCTATGTTCACTATTGTAAACCTTTGTGAGCAAAAGGTCACTAACATTGATTGATATTAAGAGGTTAAAAGAAAAGCTGAATTACTATGTTCATTTCAAATTTACATCTGAGATATTCATATTTATATAGTGACTTTACCACGGTAAATATTGCTGTTTCTGGTGTAGAAATAATTTGTTAATACTGGTCTGAATTTATTCTTTTTCAAATAATACATGCACACTCTTAGCATTTTCTCAACCAGTTTCACTAAGTAGTCACCTAGAATGCTTTTTAAATAGGAGTCCCCACATATGCTGAGCATTTGTTGGCTGCTTTTCCATCTCTCAGTAGTTCTACTCATGTCAAACCATCTCCACTAAGTTTAGGTTGGATGATTCTCCCTCTTGATCAAACAGCCCTTAAATAGCCTGGAGGTGGGTTTTAGACCACTGGCCTTTTGAATAAACACAACAAATGATGGTCCAATAAACCATAAACCAGATGAGATGGCATGTCTCTACTGAATGCTGTAGTAGACATGGCTGTTAAATTTGCCTTGAAATTCTGAGCAAACCAAGAATGTGACCAGCAAAGCAACCCATACCTCTCACACCTCCTCTTGTGTGCAGATAGCACCCATTCACCCATTCCCTCTCACAAAGATACAGGGGTTGGAACCAAACAATTAAAAGTTGCACTCATCAGAACAAAGTACATATTTCCACTGGTCTAATATTTAGTTTCCTGCAACCCCCTGCTTCTTATAAGCTGTGATTTCTTAGCAGCAATTCACCTACAAAGGCCTGATTAACACGGTCTCCTGCAAACTGTTGATGTTGAGATATGTCTGCTACTTGAACTCTTGATGTGGGCTCTAACCTGATAAAATGATTTCTACGCTGGAAAGCGAAAAATGACTAAACATAAGGTCACATGTCATCTTCTTCAGACAAGATGAGGAAATTAAAATTAATAAAAATCACAAACCAGACGCAGTTGCTGTACTGCTCTCCTTCACAGCCAAACTCTACAGTGCAGCATTGTGCTGCACGGGAGAGTGAAAATCACCCAGCCCTAACTCCAGGTGACCTCAAGAACCTGGTTAAGATACTGCCATTAGTGCTGTCATGTCATGTTTATAGATAAATGATTTGCAAATCTGTTAGTGGCTGTTAGTGTTTTTTATTCAGGGGCACTGGTGGTCCTAAAAATAAATGTAATAGTACACATAAGTGATTTTTTTATGATTATTATTTTGTTCAAAAATTGATGTCTGGTCACTGAAATATCCCAAAGAGGAATCCCAACAAAAACTCTGGTGACACCGAGCATGGACTAAATGTTTAAGACTGACTGCACAGGCCTACCTTTCCTCTGCTGCTAAATGAAAATTGAAGGACCTAGTTGCTGCAGTATGCAACTTACACTGAAAATCATTGGGTCCTGATAAATGTGGCAGGTATACCACACATAAGCTGTTAAAAGGTGGACAGCATTAGGTTAGCCAGTAGGTTCAATATCATCTATATTCAAATGGTCTACATGCAAATGGTCTTAAAATATCAAGATCAAATGCATTTAATGCAAAAGTTTTTGTTAATTTAATTTAACTTAAATTAATTAATTAAATTTATTTGGACTGATCATTAGTCCCCACAATACAGAGAACCCAAAGTGTGACAGCTTATGGCTGCGTAATACATCTAAATTCTTGATATAATGCCGTGCCATCACAAATGACATTGACAACTAATGCAACTAATGTATGTGCTAAAGCATATGAATCAAAGGTTCAGCCTCTCTCTACCTCCAGAATGACAGGCTAAAAATATAAGACATGATTTGTACTCTGCTGTACAGTATGCATATTTATAACACATATTCTAAAGTCTTATTAACGAATTTGTATATCCACTTCAAGCCAAACAGTAACAGAAGCACGTGATGTGTACAATGATTAGAACTATATTAATGTGCCCAGAAAGACTACAAAAAAGTCTTTACATACCATTCTACATGTAAACACATTCAATCATCACTGTATAACCAAAGACTAGGATAAAATCAGAAATTAAATTAGTGAAAGTAGCTGAACTAGAATTTTTTTTTGTAATGGTTTACTTGTACACTGGATAAGATGTGTTCTAAGTTAGGTTCAAGATTTAGACAAGTACTGAGCACATGTAAACCCTAACATGCAAATCCAGTTTAGGATATGAGACTGATCAGGAAGACTTCAGAACCATGGTCGTTCCTCTCCTGTTGCTTAAGGATTTGTTGTTAGCATTAGCCAAGCCTTGTTGGAAGTAATATATCTAGTCTTCATTGTCACAAAGTTGCTATAAGCATATTTGTACTTAGTCAGTTTCTTATCTAAAGTGAGGGGTGATCTCCATCTTTATCTTGAACTGGCAGGTATCATATGAATCACTACAGGTCATGACAAAGTAGTCCATATGTCAACTGGCAACCCCCACGATGCAAAAGAATCAAATATTAACAACCAAACAAAATGTTCTTTACCAGATTCTCTAGATTTTAAGAATTATTGAGGAACATTACTCTACGAGCCACCCAGTTGAGAAGTCTCTCACATCGCTAACACTTTTACTGTCTATATAACAGACACAACGTGACGACCTCATCTGAAATCACAACTTTTTCCTCACACTGCTTGCTGTTTTTATCTAGTCGTGGCAGTCATTAGCAAACCTGCCCTGCTCAAGTTCAGCACACTACTGCAGAAGCCGACGTTGGTTCAAGACAACTCGTCTCTGCGGGTTACAAACTCAAGTCACTGTAGTCACATATTGGTGAGCTTATGTTGTGAATTAAAAGTTATGACGACGCCAGACGTTATCCTCCATACCCTTCCTTGTTTCTTACTTCTCAATAACGTTACATTCATAGCTAGGCTAGCTACATAGTTCATTGTGTTTAATGTCACTTTACGCTACTGCACAATTTTCACCGTCTGGTACACGTCCAAACAGAAAATGAGACACACGTCGTTATCAAAACAGAGTTTGCTATAAACCACAGTACGTGTTTTATAGGTCTTAGCTTGTCTTATTGAAGGTATCCAAAATGCCAGCTAAGCTAGCGTTAACTACCAAACACATCGAGCGTTAGCAGCTGGTTAGCAAGATTTGCTGGAAACGATGAGAACGTACCTTCTGTTGCTAGTGACACTTGTTCCGAATTCAGTAACAAAGAAGAGAGGAAACGTTCAGCTTTCTAAAAACTGTTTTAAGTAAATTAATAAGTTGTCCCGCTGCAGTACCGTGAATTACTCCCCTGCTGCCCCTAGCACTTATTTTCCTCTGTCTTCGGTCCCACCTATCCGTTCAGTTTCGAACGACAACAGCTCCTACAGAGGTCGCTCTGTTGTTCCGTGTTCTCGTTATAGCTCACAAATTCAAATGACATCGCGAGATTTGACCGAACTTCAGTTTCAACACATATAATGATAATAAGAAACATAAGAATATGAATATATCCTATCACAAAGGTGATATTAAAACAATATTTACAAAACTGTATATATGAGAACAGCTCAAGGGCTGGTGTAATCGTCTTCTGTAAGTTTGGTGGGTTTTCAAAAGCGTCTGTCTGTATCTGTCCATAGCAACTGGTTAAACAGCCATAAAATGCATTATCCACCAGGCTAAATATACATAACTGTCATTCATAAATTGTATTAATAATAAGCCAGAGAGATAAAAGTCAGCTGAACTGCCAAGCACTAAGACAATTTTTACAGTTAAATAGAGGGAAGTGTATTATTTAGTGTGAACCTAAATGGGCAGATATTCAAATAGGACATGACATATTTAGTTGATGAACTGTCAGACAGGGCCGCTCCAGACAGACAGATCTAATCCAGGCTAGAGAGGATTACCACAGCTCTCTGTGTTTATCATTATTCAAAGATACACAAGAGCAAGCAATGAATGAGCCAATGGAATTTACAGTTTTGACTATTACTTCCACTCGTGTCCTCACTGACATGTTAGAAACTCCTGTTTGTTTTAAATAAGGACTCTTTACAGCACAGCCTAGTTAGAGAGGTAAGCCAATCAAAACAAGTAACAGCCTGAACCAGACTGTGGAAACCATGTATGCCAATTTTTATTTTTTTTTACCAAGGTGCAGGTCATACGTACAAATAGTCACCAAAGTGTACCTAACTTCAGATCCTACACTACATGCAAATTTGCAATCTGGCTACACAAAAAGCTCCATCCACCCTGTGTAAACCTCTCTGTGAACAAACACCATATGACTTAAAGATGGATAATCCTATGAAATCCCTGTGGAAAGTTGTTTTGGGTCATCCATGTACTGTATCAGGTTTTTAACCATGTTTACACTCTGATTCAGCTTAAATGAGGACTGATCTCCAGCCTGTATTTGTGTTCAAGTGTCAGATGAGATATTGGAAAGTTGGACACTGTTGTGATATATTAAACAAGTTTTTGGTCCAATAATACAATAAAAGTCAGTAAAATTTACTTTAGAGATGTAACAAAAGTTCACATTTCAAAACAATAAACTAATAAATGTGTCTTATTTGTCTCATTTGTTTAACTGGGTTCCGTTAAACTAGTTTTACAAATAAGACAACATTTTAAGGGGTTGATTAACTTAGAAATATGAAAACAAACTGCAGTTAGTGTATTTCTGCTTCATCTTCTTGATCCATTTGAGATTTGTTGGTTCCAAGATATTATACAAGGTCAACTCTTCACTTGTTGGAAGAATTCTTTGTTTGAAGGAGAGAAGATGTGATGAAATGGTCCTTTCATCACTGTGATGTGTGGGAAAGTAATGAGGTAGGAAAAACTGATAGAGGCTGAGAAAGATGCAATAAACAGATAGCAGCCACAAATGTAAACAGAAGGCAGGGAGCACATACCACTTCAATTCCCTTCACTATAGAACAGATGAGGCGTGGTGTCTACACTGACTGCTTCAAAAGTATTGGAACGGCAAAGGCCAATTCATTTGCACTTACTGTACATTTGGATTTAAGATCAATAGATGGATATGGTGGTTTCATCTTTTTTGATGCCATTTACACCAGATACATTAAACACAGACGTTAGCACCTTTTGTATCGAGTGACGCAAATCTTAAGTCAACAGTGTCCACACTTTGCACCCACACTTCTATACTAACCTTCCACTTCTCAAATTAACATTTTAAAAGCACTGTCACACAAAACCTTTAAAAATGTATATGCTGGTTACAACACAATCTAGTGACAGTAAAAACTAGAGAAATGACTGTTCCAATAAGTATATTTTACAAAGTGGAACTCCGTAATCTCACGTTTTAGTAATTGTGAGCTGCTGCCACTCATTTACTTCACAAAGCTGTGTAGAAACAGTATTTTGCCGTCTGTGCTTTTCATGGGTACATGCAGTTATGGCAAGAAAATATTACAGGACCCACTCAGTAAAACCTAACAGTGCTGACACCTGGTGGACAACAACTGAACCGTCAGCTGTATTGCTTTGATACATTTGACAGTGATGTATATTATTAAATATATTATGAATACACAATTCCACAAGCACTGAGTCAGCTCAATCAGCAGTTAAATATGTGACACCGTTTAAAAAAAAAAGTAAATGAAATGAGTCTAAATGATTTGTGCATTAATATTTACAGTGTATAATTATGGAAATTGCTGGGGACAATAACCCAAAGTAATGAAACAGAGAGAAATATATTTTGAATGAGACTTTTATTACAGCCAGTAGTTTACAATACAAATCACCTCTCAAATGCTCAGCTACCCACTTCCCCTTCCTGAATGTGGCTGGTATTCTGAGCACTGACACAGTAAAATGACATAAAACAGAAGAATGCATTCAAATTTATAATGTTAATTTTCTCTATTTTGCTTTTTTTTTTTTCAACAAATTTTTATTTATGATCAAGGTCTAGTCAAACCAACCCTAGACCTGGCAAAGTCAATTGTTTTGTTCTTTTTTTAAGAAATAATTTATCATTTTGCAATGTTTTCAGAGTTTTAGGTTTTTCAATGTTTAATTTTTTTTTCTTTTTCCATCGGTGAAGCAGGTTTCAAAATGCTGTAAGACAAAGGATATCAATCAGATCATTAACCGATACAGGATTTCTTCTTCCTCCACTTCTAGAAGTTGTGACAATAAAAATCCCTCAACACACTCACCTACCTTAGACGCTGGGAACACCAGCAGGGGTGGTAGACTTCTGAGCAGCCTCCTTGGCCTGGTGGGCCTGAAGCACAGCAACAGCCTCATCCACCTGAAACATCAAAACATTTAACGTTAATATTCAAAGTTCATGACAAGCTCAACAGAGCCAATATCCAGTTAATACATTAAATTACTTTAGCAACCAGGCTCCAGCCATTTAGATGAACTAAGACTTCAAAGATTAGAAATTCGCAGAAGAAAATCTAGTAGACATATCTAGCCGATTAGCCACTAACTAACCTTTGAGCGCAGCGACTCAGGTGACTCGAGCATGTGAAGAAGCTCTGAGTTGTCAATCTCCAGGAGCATACCGGTGATCTTGCCTGCCAGGCTGGGATGCATGTTCTGGATCAGGGGGAACAGACGCTCACCTGAAGAAGGAAAAGCAACAAATATAAAAACTATGGAGATAATGTAGGAAAACCAGATGTATGATGTCAAATAACTGAAAAATTATGTTTGTTTGCCAAAATATTAAGTACTAACCCAGCATCTGCTTCTGCTCTTGAGGAGGTGCCGCAGCCAGCATAGAGGCAGTCAGGGGCTCCTGTCCTTGCACATGGACAGCAGGCTAAACATGAAGGGAAAAAAAGTGAGTCAAATGTGAGACAAAAGTGAGAGAAATTCTGCCCAACTGTAAAAATACGTGACCACACAGCTTTATAAGTAGCCATCACATTTGATACAGAACAAATAAATCAATTAATGAAATACTTGTGTTGCTGTGATAAATACTTTTCTGTTCAGTTTTGCCATACTCTTAAGTGCCAGCTCCACTTTGCTAACAATGCAATACACCAAACATAACCAGATTTTTTCAACGAAATTAAGTGGAATGCTTACCTGCTGCATGGTGACCTGTGGCTGGGAGGCCATGTGCTGCTGGGGGTTGCGCACTCCAGCAGCATATTTGTACTGGGGCATGGCACGCACTGGGGCAGCAGTGGCTGAGGCACTGGCTGGGCGCTGACTGAGGGCCTGGGTGGCTGAGATGAGAACAGAGAAAAACACACATCAGAATTCTATCAATGCTGTGATACAGGAACAAGATATGGCAAATGGTTGTGTCCTGAAAGTTGAAATACTTACGCATGCGCTGGGAGGCCATCATGCGTGGGACCTGGGTGTTTGTGGTAGTGGTGGGACGGATGGTGTTGAAGGTCTGGGGCCTGGGAGCTGATGGGCGCATAGCATTCGGCATGTTTTGGAAGTCTGAAGGAAGAGGAAACAATGAAGTAGGTAGCGGTTAGTACACTCAATGTGTTAAATTGTGTACTCTTATTAATTCATTTACAGCACGTTTTTACAATACTATAAACAACAGTGTCATTTGTATTTACATTAAATAAAAGCAAAGAGGTTGCAATTATGGTTTTGTTTTTTAATAATCTGTACATAAGAGGTGCAGATCAGGCAAGCTCTAAAGCTTCCAAGCATTCTTTGACATATGGGCACCAACTTGGTAGGTTTGGGATGTTTTGAGGACAATATGGACAAGAAAGGTTATCAGCAGCTGAGTATAGGCACCTGGTTCCAGGGTGAACCGATTTGTACCAAATGTGACAACTTACGCTGAGGACGCACTCCTTGAGTGGCCCAACGGGGGCTGGGGCGGAGCTGGGCCAGCTGGTTGGCAGAGTAGTATGCAGCACGGTTCTGAGCCTGAGAAGGGTTGTGACAAAAATGTATGACTGCATGATATCTTACTGCCAACAAACTGGAACATTATTTTATTATTATCCATTTCCCTATAACCACATGTGGCTGTCAGCTGTGATTCTGATTACAAACGCAGTAAACAACTAAATAAACTAATAAACCTGAATGATTTCAAGTATTAAAGTGGCAACATAATAAAAAAAACTATGTTTGATGTTATGCATAAGCAGGAAATGGCAGACTGACCTGAGGTATAGCCGCCATGAAATAGCCTGAGGGTGGGGCAGGCTGGTAAGGATTGAGGACAGGGTTGGGCACAGCACGGACAGTGGCCATCCTCTGCATGTACTGGTTGGTTAAATGTGCCTGACGCTCCTCCTTGCGCTGGGCAAGGGCCACATACAGTGGCTTTGTAGCAACAATACGCCCATTCATCTCTGTCACTGCTTTAGTTGCCTCCTCTGGGGAGGAGAAGCACACAAAGCCAAAGCCTTTGCTGCGGCCTCCCTCCATCATTACCTTTTGGACAAGAATGTGATTAGAAGCAAGTTATCGTCTTTTAATTAGCCACTACATTACATGAAATGATGAAAGATCTAAACAACTGAAGACAAACTCGATTTATGATCACATCTCAAACATTGGAACATCACAAATAAAGTAATGAAATCCTTACTTTAGCACTGGTTATTGTTCCAAATGGAGAGAATTCTTTACGCAGGCGCTCGTCATCTAGGCCATCATCCAGGTTTTTCACGTACAGATTGACCCCCTAGTATATGGAACAATTACAATGGCATTGTAGTAAGTGGGGGAGATCTGGCTAAACCAAGTGATAATTAGGGTGCACCAGCAATGTGGTGAATGAGAGTATAAATTAAAGGTACAACACACCTGGTATCTGGTCATGCGATCCTGTTTCATCTGCTCAAATTTGCGCTTAAGCTCGTTCTGTCGCTCCCCTTTCTTCTGTGCTCGGCCCACATACACTTGCCTGCCATTCAGTTCCTTCCCATTCATGTCATCCACAGCCTACAGTGATATAAGCACAACACCAAACAGAAAGTAATCCTTACTGATTCAAAATCATTAGCAGAAGTCAATGTTAAATTGTCCAAAAAAGTAGATGCCCAAAGAAAAGAACATGGAGTTGATCCTAACCTTCTGTGCATCTTCATGTCTCTCAAAGCTGACAAAGCCAAATCCTTTGGATTTGCCACTCTCGTCAGTCATAACCCGGATACTGAGTGCAGGTCCTACAAAATTAAACATTTAGGAGGTCATATCACAGTTAAGCTGATCAATTGTGAACATGCTGCCTCTTCAGTCTTATTTTCTCACCATATTTGCCAAACAACTCCTTCAGCTTTTCATCATCCATGTCTTCCCCAAAGTTCTTGATGTAAACGTTGGTAAACTCCCTGGCACGCGCCCCAAGCTCAGCTTCCCTCTCTTTACGGGACTTAAATCGCCCAACAAATCTGTTGATCAGACAACACAAAATATTAGGCTGTATCAAGTTGTGCATTCTGTATGTGAAAAAATAAATCTTAACTCCTGAAAGACAACAGTACTGCAGTGATCTTTGTAGTGGAAAGGTGCCGACCAGAGTTTTTTTTAAGCATAAAAATCATCCGTCTTAGAAAAATGTTATTCACCAGTAGTTTTAGTATACAGCACACTACGCTTAACATCTGTACCATGTTATATTGTTAAACCAGTCAAAAGGGAAAGCACCGCAAAAAATATAAAGGATGCATTTTGAGCAATATACAGTCGATGGCCATACTTAGGTCAACTGTATGCAGTATTTTTCTCTATCCACAGGTGTAAGATACAGTGGGGACTGCAGAAATGAAACTGCAATCAATTTCAGTCTAGAATATGTTTAAGTCTTACTTCTTCAAACCATGCTTTGAAGATCACAATGTTAATAAACACCCATCCAAAGACTGGATTTTAACACAATAGAATCAGTCAGAATTTAATCATTCTGATCAGTATTTCCCAAACACACCAATAAAAAGTGGAGCACTCTACTTATAATGCTCTAAGACGTCTAACCTACTTTTCTAGATGTTTGTCAATCTTAACTGGTTTGTATGAAAACAAAGTACATTTCATGTGACTTTGTGGGCAAGATGCGGTTAAACACAAAAAGTTCAGTCAGACTCCCCCAATAACCTATATGAGAGTAGCTGTAATGCCACTTACACTTTTCTGTCATTGAGCAACATGCCATTCATTTTCTCAATGGCCCGCTCAGCAGCCTCGTGGGTCTCAAAGTGCACAAAACCGTAACCTTTTGAGCCATTTTCATCACAAACCACCTTGGAAAAGGGAGATTGGAGCAAGTCAAAAACAATCCCAAACACCATGCATTTTCATTTCAGTGCAGACAATTAAAAAAAAAACCCACACAGTCATGCAATTATGTAAAACATTCAAATACTAACAGCAGAGAAGAGACTTAACTTCCTGCCCCGCCTACCTTGCAGGAGAGGATATTTCCAAATGCAGAGAAGGTGTCATAGAGGGCCTTGTTATCAATGGACTTGTCCAGATTCTTGATGAAGATGTTTCCCACGCCACTCTTCCTCAGTGAGGGGTCACGCTGAGACCACATGATGCGGAGAGGCCTGCCTTTGATCACATCAAAGTTCATGGTGTCCAGGGCTCGTTCAGCTGAAAACAGATGACAAACCTTTTAATGACAATAGGATCATACATCTTATTTGTATTTTGCCTACTGCAATAAATTAATGCATTTATAGAAAAAAAATAGACGTTTCATGTCATAACAACAGCTCTAACTTAATTGAAACTGACATGCTACAACATGGCATGTGTAGTCCACGTTTAAAATGGAGTCAGGTAGTGTCACATCCCTCCTAACGTTAATTGCTGCCCCTACTATATGACGTTATGGTAAACCTACCATCAGCTGGCTGCTGGAAGTTGACATAGGCATAGCCGAGGGACCGACGGGTGATCATGTCTCTGCAAACTCTGATGGAGAGTATGGGCCCAGCCGGGCTAAATTTCTCGTAGAGCATGGCCTCGGTAACGTCTGGATGCAGGTCTCCCACATAGAGGGAGGCCATTGGATAGCTGGGCGCGCTAGGATTCATGCTGCTCGATGCGTGTTTTCGGGCAATAGGACAACTGCGGAGTTATAATAGCTCGATATTCTGTTGACAGCCGTCGGCCAGTATCACTCTCGTATGGGGAGTGGCTCTTAAGACAGTTTCACAAATATAAAGAGCGCAAACACAAATACTAGCGACCTTAACAGTTAGCAACGTGGGCTAGCTAGCTTGATTTGGTATCAAAATGTCGGAGCGTGGCCTAACGTGAACGTGGCTCACAGGCTTCACAATTCTGAATCTCGACAGTCGCAGTGACTAACCTGAATTCTCGGTAGTATACGAAAGAATACACTCCTTTACAATGAAAACTGGAATGGCAGAGCCCTTAAAAGGGAAAAAACAAGTGGTTAACAATGTAACTGGCTAACGTTGATCAACCACGCTTTAAACAATGACGCTAACTGCTTAGCTTGCTAACGTTCCTCTTATTCCGTCTTTCGTTCTTTTTCGAAGGCAGCGTCTTCTTCGCGTTGCTTGGGTTGGCAAATCAAATCCTGCTTCACCGATTATTATTTTTCTTATAAAAATATGTCTGCGTGTGCTCCCTAGCTTTTGGTTTGTTTCATAATAAAATGTGTGCCGAGGCTAGCTCCAGAGCACACCCTACGCAGACCGTTTACAGGAATGAAAAGAAGGTCGGTGGAGGTTGTTTCTCGATTCCAGTCGAAACTACTGCGCGTTCATAATGGTCGACGTCACACATCTCGCGATGTTTTATACTTCTTGTCTGAGTGAAGCGAGAAGCTGGCTCGGGTGAAGTAAAATCATCGATTTGTTTCTAAACACACTAAAGATCTAAGCCATTGTCGCTGAAAATGCGTTAAACGTCTGTAAACCATGTAGTACTGAACTGTGGACCGTTCAACAAAACAGTTTTCCCTAATTTTTGTGATCAGAATTTCTGGGCGGGGCAGAAAGGAATTTTGATGACGCACCTGAGCCTCCGACCAAACTGATTACCGTGCGCGCGCACAGCCTGGTAAAGACGCAGCGCAGTGTTTCCATACGACTACAGCTGCTTCTTTCGGTGTCAAATCGTCTTAAAGTGCAAAAACTATCCACTACACG
>JAUMHL010000009.1:21991369-22018879 GCA_032362345.1 Sandelia bainsii
CGTGTAGTGGATAGTTTTTGCACTTTAAGACGATTTGACACCGAAAGAAGCAGCTGTAGTCGTATGGAAACACTGCGATGCGTTTTTAACAGGCTGTGCGCGCTCCCGCGGACGGTAATCAGTTTCTGGCAGACAATCACTTTTTGGCACGACACCGGAACTCACGAAAACCTCATACACGTTTCCATTGCTACTTGTGCTTGTGCTTTTGGTCATTCTTATTACAAAGAACCATCAAACAAGATGCTGTTTGAATTTCAACCCTATGATTGAAATAACTAAAAAGAAATAAAATCAATGACTATTAAGGGATCCCCCCTTAAGATCACTACGACCGCAGGTATCTCTCAAATATTTGTCTCAAATAAAAACATAATTCCTCACCAAATTTTATCTAACCTAAAGTTATCTCCCTTTTATCAAGCATAATTTTTTATACAACATTTTTGTATTTTCCATGGAACAGGATAAGTAAGTATAATCCATTTTTCTCAAATACTGATTCCAATATAATATTCTGGATGATTAGTTGTTGAGTAGGGATGGTCCTTTGCTTACTTTTATTGGAGGAATTTTAACAAATGGGCCATTTGTTAAAATATTTGGGACTGACCTGTGCACCTATTAACACAAAGAAAACTGTGTTTTGTTTTGTAAAAATGTACTATTTGGCTGCCTAGAAACTGCCAGTTTTTCATCCCAGTTATATCTCTCTAATTTCCTAATTGTACTGACTAAATTTGATATTTATAAATGTAAATTTACTGGCAAAAACAAAACACAGTTTGTAGTCTTTTCAAAAGTGATCTACTTTTCTGAAAACACAATGGCTAAAACAACTATTAAGAACTATACTTTATTTAAAGTTTTTATGTGAATTGTTTAAGCTCCCCCTCCCCCAGCATTGTTGAATCTTGTTAATTATTTCGGATATAGCATAATTGTTCTGTACAGTTGTTACAGTAAAGACGTCTTTTAAAAATCTACATTATTATTAACTAAAACCCCAGCCATTTTCAAAAGTCAGCGTTTTTTTAAACGACCTAATGTCGTCGTTCATAGGAGATTTTGTATTATTGCGGCCTCTAAAGAACACACTTTCCCATGAGTCCTGGGTGTTAAACGTCACAGTGCAACAAGGCGAGGCCATGGTGGCAGAGGGCTCCCACATGTCTGCATTAAAAGCATGACAGAGATGGCTGAACGCATTAGACGTTTTTACACAACACATGTTACTAGAACAGTGAAATAATGACTTTAATGAATGTGGACGAAAATCATGTTACGATTATCATTTCACCGATTACGCCCTGTAGCGTCACGAGACACGCCTCCAGTATTTTAGGGCATAGTTCTTTTTTTTTTTTTTACACTAGCCGATTTTTACTCATCCAAATGTATTTATCTTTCAAATCACACTAGAATGTATCATTCAATTTCGAGTGGGTGGTTAATAACACATTTTCCTGATGTGACAAACTTACTACTTGACCATGGCGAAGTAACTGACAGTGACTGTACAATAATAATAATAACAACAATAAAGCTCTTTTTAGCTTTTCAGCATGGACCTTGTTAAACTGACCAGTGGGTTCAAGAGTGAATTTAAGGTAGTTGTATCAAAAGCAGAAATCTAAATGAACATACTGCATTTTACAGCTCCTTTTCCCTAATGATGCAATGTTTCTGCAAACATCAGCACATGATCACTGCTGATGTCCAAGAGATTATGATGCATGGCCCACAGGATACAATGTTACTTCCATTAGATTTGTCTGCAAACTGAATGAGAGCAAACTCAGCTGTAAGTAAGCTGTGGAGACTGTGCTGCTGTGTTTCTCCCTTCACTCAAGGGCTGGGTTTAGAGATGGCACTGCAGCTCAACATTCCTCTGTGGTAACCTTGCAGTGGCCTCCTCCCACGTACTGTCATGGCAGTGAGTTCAGACGCACCCAGAGGGCTGTGTAGAAGTTTCCCCTTTCTTCAGCTGTTCATTCTTGCAGTGGCGATGTAAACCGATTGGCTTTACGAGACAAGGGTCACGCTGGAGCCCTACGAACTGGTTGTTTTACAGTTCCACATAAAGGCTTCACCTTTTGAACATGAATGACATTTTGCTGTAGTTAATTTCCACATCTCTGTCTTCTAGGGCCCATTTCTTCAAGGGTGTGGCTTGTGCACTTTAAGAGTTCTGATATTTTCCTAGACAAAGGACATTTTTGCATTCTTCCTCCAACAAGTCTGTATGTATTTCAAAGAAGGATGTAATACAAGTGAACAAAATGGTTCCAATGACATCAAGGTATTAACACTGGAGATGCTGAAACAAACTGACGTCCAATAAGCAGAGGATTCTCTACTCCCAGCCTCCACCTCACTGACTCACTTCAACAAATGGTTCCTACATTTATAACAAACACCACTGTTTTTGAGGCAAGACAACCATTCCTGGGAGCTGGATCATACACTACACTACAGATGACTTTAGTCTGTTACACCACTCAAGTCTACTAGTTTATCACCTGGACAAATAAAGCTGAAACCTTTAAATTATTATTATTTTTTATTCCACTTACATGAAATTACACGTCCCCCCAAATAATGCTTATGCTTGGGTGTTCTGTATGAAAAATTCCAAAGACATGAACAAAGCAAGCCAGCCTGACAACCTTTCTTAACATCTCCACAATCTACCTCCTACCAACATGCAGTATAGGCAAGTATTGAAAGAAAAGAGAATAAAAGACGAAACAAATAAAAATCTTAATTTGAAAAAGCAGTGAGTAGATAAGCATGTGGGATGTTTTTTTTTTTTTTTTTTTTACTGCTGCACTCATAAAAAAAACAGTATGCTCTCTTTTTCAAAGTTTTTCTAAACCTTGTAACTGATTCATAGAAATACGAAAGCAGGTTACCTGAAAACAGAACAAAATAAGAGTAGAAAATTGAGCAACTGACAGTAAATGGAATGTAACCCTTGTGTTCCAACAAAAGCCTGCCATCTCCCTCCAGCAGTCCCCCATTACTCCCTCCTCTTCCTTTCACTGTGCTATCATTTATCCTGCTGTGACAGGTTAACTGCTGCCGTCTCCTCAGGTGCGGGAAGCCAACTTCTGATTCTGTGAAACCACGGGTATCATCAAAAGATGGTGCTAATCATTAATATGAAAAAGAATACAGTATACAGGATTTATAGTATAACTGCTGTCTGACTAAAAACTCAAGCAACTGCATGTTTCAGAAGTTGTGAAATGTGCCCTCACACCCACCACCTTAATACAACACCCCTATTGCTCCCATACACAAAAAGGTCAGACAGGAAAACAACCCCATACACACATTACTGTTCCACATGGATCCTACCACCACGCAGATTAAAACCGCTCCCCATTCCCTTTCCCCACAGTTACTACAAAATTAGGAACAGTAAACCAATAAGAGTGAGATGAGTGTTGAGAGACCTAAACAGAAAATAAGATGGAGAGTTGGACGATGATGATAATGAGGTGGTCTCGGTGTTGACGATCATGATGAAGACGAGCCGGGACGATGGCAGGCAGACAAGAGAGGACTACAGGGGTCTCGCTCAATCTCTGGGCTCCTCTGTGTCGTCTCCCTCAACCTGGTTATCGGAGGTCCACAGCTGAGGAGAGACAGAGGGACAGGCAAGAGTAAGAGAAGCAGCAGACAGAAGAGGAACAAGACATTTGAAAACATCACCACGGGCTCTAGTAAGCTGTGGAGTCATCATACTAATCAAAATAAGTGGCTGTAATTTATATGGTGCATATTACATATCTTTGTTTGCAAAAATCTATTCATGTCATTTAGGTTGGAACAAATGAAAAACTTACTGTCAAGTTGTCTCTCAGTAGCTGCATGATTAGTGTACTGTCTTTGTACGACTCTTCACTCAGTGTGTCGAGCTCTGCGATGGCATCGTCAAAAGCCTGGAGGAATTCAAAGCACGTTTTTACACTGCTATTCGATTTTGTGTCAGTGTTTCAGGTCAGTCTTTGCATTACATTGAGCTGTTTAACACTCAACACTCAAATACGAACAGTGACTTGTGTGGTGTTATGAATTTACATTTTTGGCCAGCTGACAGGCCTGATCAGGTGAGTTGAGGATCTCATAGTAGAAAACGGAGAAATTGAGGGCGAGACCGAGACGGATTGGGTGTGTGGGCTGCATTTCTTCTTTGCTGATGTTAAAGGCTTCTTGGTAGGCAGCCTGTGAGTCTTTAACGATGGCTGAGAGGAAACAAAGAGCATGAGAGCTAAAAATAACGCAGCATGAGTGACAATAAGACAAAAAAAACAACATAATATACGACTATTGTGTTTAGTTTATGCTATATAAATAGCAATGTAAATATTTAACATAGAACTCCACTAATAAATTCTTAAAAAAGATCTCTGCTTGAAGTTCACTTTTACATTTGCTACAGGCATCTACTGTACTGTATAGTGGAAGTGTTCATTTATCAGAGTTCATTATTCATATATTACATTACAATATATATTCACATATTCTATTTACCAGAGGAGCATACAGTAACATTGTTGTAATCAGCACTGAGAAGCTAATGTCACAAATCAACACCACACAGGTGCTATGAGAAGTGACTTAACAGAGCTTACTTTTCTTTTCTTCTCCTGTAGCCACCTCAGCCAAGTAGCGGAAGTAATCTCCTTTCATTTTCAAATAGAAGACTTTACTCTCTGCTGCGATGGCTTTGGGAATGAGATAAGAGCTCAGGAGAGTCTGTGGCAAAAAATAACAGACAGACTGTTAGACAAGAACAGACTTACTATTTATGCAATACAATGTGTCAACTATAATGTATGTAGCTTGCTTTACAGCTGGTGCTGGCAGACCTTGAAATCAGCAGAAACAGAGATTGATTTGCATCCTTCAATTGTTCTATAAAATCTAAACCCAATGAACAAGGCAGTTTCAATACCAGTTACTACTAGGCTCACCTGCCCACCTAAACACACCACTTATCCACTGAACCACAAGACCAGCGGTCATTATTTAAACCCTTTCAAACAACCATCATAGCCAAATATTCAAAGCATAAATTCTCATCAGACTACATGAGGGTAGAGACAAGCTGGCTACCTCAATTGGCCTTGGGGTTTGAGCGTGAGACTTGAGGCTACAGCACAAATGCTTCGGAGACCACTGAAGGAGGTTGAGTCTATGTTGTGGAGGATAATATGAAAGCATGGTTGAGGAAAATGTGATGGTCTGGACACAAGAGCTCAGAGTGAAGATGGCGAAGAGGCGACGGAGGGGAAGGTGGTATGGATAAAAGATGGCGGGGGTGGGGAAAGAGAGGAGACAGCGAGGCTGCTGAACTCCTGATGAGCTTTTGCTGAAGAAGAGAGAGCCCATCCTGGCTCATTACATCACAAGCATGCACCATTGGTAGTCTCTCACTGTTGCTAAACTGGATGCTAGACTGCAGGGAGCAGTGTATCTTATGGTGATCAGTGGTGGGAGTGTACACTCCCGCATTAGAATCCCACACCTGCTCTTGAGGATGCAGGTGAGGAAGTTATGGCCTTAGTTAATGCTACTACTACTGCTTCTACATAGGTAGAGTAATATGATGGACTAAGCCTGGGTCCCTGAGGTGATGACAAACATGTTCACTTTGGGCACAAGTTGCTGGAAAATTGCATATGGATTGACCTTTTCATTCCACAATGCATCTATACATTATCTTATGTATAATAGAGTAGACATGTCTGACTAATGTGAGAGATCAATGATGTAGAACTACCATCATAACGTAAATGAAACTTCCATTTTTGATTATTTGACTATATTTTTCTTTACATTCCTGTTGCATTCAAAGACTGATGGTGCCCCACAAAAGGCAAACACGAGCAACACGGATATAAAAGCTTGTCATCAGAACAGGCTACATAAAGATGTTCCTAAAAGACATGCACCATCAGTCCTTAGTGTAGACTTCTACCCAACTGAACAAAACTTCATACCAAAGTAACCCATCAGGTATAACCAGGTTTTTATGATTAACTCCGATGATACCTCATTTAAACTAATATTCTTCAAGTGTACCCCAGCCATATTCCTGTGTTAGATCCCCATCTTCTCTACCCCGTCTCATCTCCCTGTTTCAGTCCCCATAAGGCTGTTCGGTCGAAGTGCAGGTCAGCGTGCCTGAACGCTGGTGGCTCAGCTTCGGTCATTATAGGATTAGGCCCTGGTGAGTCACCAGACAGATACTGCAAAGGCTGAGAGAAGAACAGTGCAGCACACAACCTACAGCTACATAAATTAACTTTTGACTGGATTTCCAACTCGTCTCCAACTGTCTCCAGACCTAACTCGGACTAGTGATAAACAAGTTAACTCATTTAATGAAAAGTAAAATAATTTTTTTTTACTTAATCTTTTTACGTAATCATAATGTGTCTGAAAATCATGAATACCTTATATTAACACTAGTAACTATGCTAATCACATACCTATGATCAACATATTCAAAGGGGTTGTTAATAGTGCCCCTGTGTGGCAAGTTATGAGGTCTTGTAAATCAATTCAATTCCACAACCATTTGCATTATGAAAATTGACCACCATTTTGACCTTTATTTATTTATATTTAACTAAACACAGCTTTTTTCTCCTGCATATGTCATCCAATCTTTACCAATCCTGGTACATATCTGGATAACCTTGAACAAAATGCCAGAATCTTTAGGAATATCACATACCTTTGCTCTATTATTGAATACAAAAACTTTGTAGGTGTGGCTAAATACACAGGAACTGTCATACCTGTTAAATGCACGATCTAACTACAAACAGACCTGGGAAGGTTTTTCCAACTAGGAAAAACAAACAGATCTTTACAATTTATTGCAATTTCACCTTACTGGTTGTCCTATGCTACCAAAAGTCATGGACCACCTTCTTCTTCTGCTGCCTACATCCAAATGTATGCATGTTGTAATGGTCCTTTGTTTGGTCTGTTTCTTCTCCAAAGCAGGTTTTATTTATAGGTTTTATTTCACAAATTCAAACCATAATCATTAATGTGTATGATGTACAACAACTTTGCTTGAATCTAAATCATAAGAAATGCAGTTTTTCCTCCAATGTACATGAGAGTCTCCCAATCCCAAACCCAATGGCTGGTCTCAAGAATATAACCCAATTAAAAGATCTTGCCCCTTCAACGCCAGTGATGCCCACTCTGCCCTGTGGTATGTTAACAAACGAGTAGAAGACACAATCAGTGGACTTTTCATTAGTTACATCTACACAGTCCAATTCGGTTCTCTTCTGTTATCTGTTCTTTTTTGGGCCTTTAACATTCAGCTTTTGTTTGTACATCTTAACACTGAGCTCATAGTTAGCGATGTTGTAGTCAACCACATTATATTGAGAGGTGTTAGTAATATTGCTGCTGCAAGTGTAATGAGCATTATCGTATGTCAGACCAACTTAAAAGGCTTAACACACTTTCCAACTCACATACTGTTCAAGGGTCTAACACAAGCTGTCTAAGACTTAAAATCCTCATTGTGTACACACAACATAACCCTACTTGTGACAATGACACATGTGCAGAAGAATTCCATGAAAAGCTACAGGTCATCACTGATGACGGAGAGTTTGAGCTGGAAAACAGCTGTATTACTGTAAGGCAGCCGGGCATACATATGAGTCAAGGTGTGGCACTTCTCAACAAGGTCCATTACATTGTTGACAGAAATGACACATCCAACAACACGAGCCGTTAAAGTGAGGTATGAGTTTGACTCAGTTCTCAGTCACTCTTCCTTCACATAATCTGAATGTCAGAAGAAAATGACAGGGTAACGTTTAGAGCTGAGGTAAATTCTGTCAGGCCTTGCTTCCTGAAGTGTGATTAAGTCCAGTTTATGCTTTAGGTAAGTTACAATTTCTGACATTTCTGTAACATCATCTTCACCACAGAAGTTTAAATGTAATGCCACCAAATTAACTTAATGGCTACAGCAGGACAGGGTTAAATACACAGACTCCCAATGCATCTTGTTTCACCTTGTTAAAAGGGCAGAACAGAAAACACTTTTCTTCTGCAGAGAAATCATAATTAGTAGTTCTTTACCTAACAGTCCTGTCACGTGTTAATAAAGCTGCAAACAATGTTTAGGTTATGGATACCTATATGAAATTCAACAGATAAAGCCTGCAGTGTTGTTTAATGAAATTTTGTCAGTCTTACCAGGACATCATTGCAGATGTCTTTCAGCTCCTTCTCAATCTTTTCCCGGTACTCTTTGGCCATGGCCTGCTTCCTTTCGCTGCCCTCAGCCTTCTGCTCGATGCTAGACACCACACGCCACGAGGAGCGGCGGGCACCTACTACGTTCTTGTAGGCCACTGAGAGCAGGTTGCGCTCCTCGTTCGACAGCTGTTCACTAGCCTCAGTTACCGCCTTCATTACAGCAGCCATGTCATCGTAACGCTCAGCCTGCTCGGCCAGCTTGGCCTTCTGCACCAGTTCCTTGTGGGGTGCGTCACTCATGACTGCTCACTGGAGGAAGGAAAGCAGAGAGGAAAAGAAAATGTCTTATTCGGACCTGTACCTATTTTCAAAACTACCCATTTTTAAAAAATAGAATTTTAAGAGTATTTAATAAGGTGAGTCTCAACTGTGAGGAAAAGACGGTGTGTCTCTACACACCACACTAAAGAGGTCTAACAGACGTAGTGGCACATATAGTCGCTTCACACCGTCTCACTTTTTACACAGTTTACTTCGTAGTAAATTTTGTTTGAAAATCAAATAAATGAAGTGAAAACATATTTTTTAAAGTTTTTTTAAATTTGTCAAAAATAAAAAACTGAAATCTCTAATTTAAAAAAAGTGTTCACGTGCTTTGCTGTGGCACTCCAAAATTGTGCCAGGCGCATCCTGTTTGCTTTAGTTTTTCTTGAGCTCTGTCTATAATCCACCTATTGCAAACTGAACTGAATGGACATAGTTTACCAAAACACACACCTGTGTATATAATGTCCCACAGTTCACACTGAACATAAACTAAGCCATGATGTACAACAAACACTTCACAATAACATTTTGTGTGAGTAACCGGACAAGAAGAACCTTGGTGAGGGAGATAATTAAGGATGGATGCAGCCAAATACAGAGAGGATGACAAGTGGAAGATAGCAGTTCACAGATACTTCCCATCCAAGGATGAATGAGATAAACTGCCCAAATCCAGGTGTGAGAAGCTTGACACTTACCCAACAAGATTCTGTAACTGCTTCCACAGAACTGAATCAACAGTCTGAATACTGTAAATGAGATTTCAGTTTTAATCAATTTGAAAACATTTCTGAAAATATGTTTCCACTGTGTTATTGTGGATTATGTGTCGATTGATGGGAAAAAATGAAAATTTTCCCCCATTTCAGACTACTATTGGCCACCATAGAGCTGTAAAGCTAGTATACAGTAATGCACTGTACAGTGGTAAAGTACATTACTAGCTCTGCAAGTGAATAAGAGAGTGTATCAAGTGTGACAGTGTAAGAGGATGTTATACTATATTTGCTGGTACATTATGTGTACCAGCAAATACAGTGTAAAGGCAAGCTACATGTTATGATCATACTCATAATCCATCCATTACCTAAATGGCTTATCCTGCTAACACACCCCTAAGGACAAATTAGAGTTATCTGTTAACTTAACTGCATGTCTGTGGACTGTGAAATGACACCAGCATACCATGAGGACACACAGGGAAACACCTAAACTCCACATTTTTGTTGTTGTTGTTATTATTATTAACAATAGCAGTAGTAATAGTAACAGTAGAATTATGTTTATTTATCAGAGACCATGTACATAAACAATCTCATGCAATGAGAAGAATTGTGTTGTACATTTTTTAGCTAATTCCCATCTGCATACAAATGCAAGACACAACATTAAATACTAATCTCATCACTGGATCAATAGCCTACATCCATCCAAAATAGCCAGTGGACTGTCACAGAATCAATGACATTTTTCCATGTCAGAGTACATGGAGTGCAGTGTGTTCAAAATCTACCCTGATATACAGGAAAGAAAGCACATTTTAACACAGATAGTACCCTGTGCAACGAGCTGGACAAACAAATAAATTGATTAAATAAATCAATGTTTGGCTTTAAACAGGCAAATGAGTAAAAAGTAAAAAGTTTTTGGGATAAAAGTAAAATATGCATTACTCTGAGGAAGCCGTAAGCCGAAGTGTTTCATTTTTAATGGTAGCATTACTCCCACTAATCAAGCACTCACACAAGCAGCAGTTTCAGTTCAGCAACACTGAATTAGGCCATTTTGTAGGACCTGTAGACTTTTCAACACGGAGCCAGACGTGCACCATCAACATGAAGCAACACCTGTGTGCGCGCACCGTCACCTCTAGATAAATAAGCGGCAAGACCGCTAATTCATAACTTGAAGCTTTAGTCACAGATGACCCTTTAAAAAAAATCTGCTTTCTGTTAGAGCGCACGCTACAGCCATGCGGCGCAAGAACGCATGAAAACTAGGTTGCAGGGGAAACGCAGATGCGCCCACTTTCTCCCCGTGCACACACCACACCCATCCCCGTACCTGTGGCTCGCCCAACAAGCGGAAAAGTGCGAGGTTACACAGCGCTTCCATTTAATTGCCGTGACTAAAATCACAATGTTTGGCAGATAAGGACCTAAAAACGCTTCCATTACATTGACAGGCATAATTATGACGAGATAAAACAATTTTGTGAATGAAAAGCAATCCACAAGCGGCTTTTGTAAGGCCCCTCGTGACCCGATTCCAGTATGGCGTCGACTATTTCCTGAAACAGAAACTTTAGCTATCCGTCTCGAGGCAGACGCGATAGGAATCACAGTTTGCTCCCTATTGTTGTTTTTGCTAGAGCAATATTTGGCACCAAACGTTAGAAAACCAAACTGATACACTGCCTAGCCGTGTCACTGGTGTTATTGCTGGCGCTGTCGGTAAAATTTCAATACTACAGACGTTCAAACTAGGATTAACATAGCTAACATTCACGTTAACTGAAACATAACAGACATACGCGCAAGCAACAGCCACCATTACTCCAAGACAACACATTTCTATCACAGTTGCGTATTTATGCACACTGAAATGGTAAGTATAATGTTAAGACGACAAAATAAGTTACTTCCGTTAACAGGTCAAAGGTTTGAAGGCGATGCCACACAATTTCAGAGCCTCAACCTTCGACCTGACACGCCTTCCCCGTCTGCCGAATAATGTTCCATTTTGAAACCAGCCATTACACACATCCCAAACTGTAGCTAAGCTAATCATTGTTCTTCGGTCTGGTACTTGTCACCGCCACATGCAGCCCCACAGTCAAACTGAGACAATGCCCTTCCATTACGGCTATATTTTATGATAAGTCAGAAACTTAACAAGAAATTAAACTAACCCAAAAGTACAGTTTTGTCAGCTCTAATCGTTTCTTACCTGGGTGCTCGGAAATAGCAGCGATGTCAGCGTACCAAGCAACAGCTGATTCTCTCAACCCGTCAGTCCGAATGCAATCCACGGGGTTTCCCTCCAATCACACCAGTCCAAGGCACGGGTGGGGGCTGACGTCAAACGTTACCACGGCAACAGAACATGAGACATTGTGGGAGTTGTAGTCCCTCCACCTCTCGTTACCATTACTTAACTAGTCTTTGAAGCAAATGATAATCAACACCGACCTTTGCCTTAGTGCAGATTATAATTTAGTATCAGCTTAGAAGCAGAGACGGCACATGGCGGCATTATTAAGGTTTAAAAGGGCGCCATGACGTGGAAGCTGTGACACATGTATAGAGCACTAATTTTACACAGTGCCTACAAAGAATTTTCATTTGGGACCACAGAGCTCCTCTGCTACCAGAGTGATATTTTCCTAAGAAAAAAAAAGCTTTTGACATTTCCACACAGTTATGTAACCGAGTCTTTCTATCATTTAGAAGTATTTGCTGCAGATACTGATCACAAACTGGAACACAGGATACAAAGTTACAGTAAGTCTTGCCTAATAGAATCGACTATTTCTGCATTCTAGTCGGCTTCCAAGGGGAGAGGGTGAAGCTATTTTTGCCTTGTCACATGTTATTCCCTCAGGCCAATATTTCAAGCCAGTAACCTATTTAAGGACAGATCAGATAGTATTGGCTGTAGAAATGTAAAGGCAGCAGCACAAAAAAATAAACTGTCAAGGTGTGGTCAAAAAGGGGTGTAGTAAAAAACCCAGAAAGATTTCAGTTGAGTGATGAGTTAAAGGTGTGTAACCAGTCGGGCAAGTTTATATCTAGAGAACCTGAACACACGTGCACACACATACAAAGTGTTCCCCAGCAACATTTTTAAAACGTCTGTCACAGTGGTCAAGTACCAGGAGGGAACATTTACAGAACATTGTACAACAGTGTCTGCTCTGTCCACGTTGTAGATATGTTCAACAAAAAAACTAATGTACATTCTTCTTTCAGATTTTTCACAAGTCACAGAAATCTGCAGTGTTGTCTGTGCAATAGTGTAAATAATAACACTTATAAAGTTATATGAAAGAAAAGAAACCTTTTGAGATGCAACATCTCATTCTTGAGGGGCTATAAAATAACATCAAAAATACATTTGTCCTTTATTCCACAGCTCTTTTTGTCACCTGGGCACCCCAAGCTGAAGTGACCCAAAAGTAATATTTGGCAGTTTCTCCTGATCTATTTTTAATCCTCTGATGCACAAGACAGGTCAAAAGTGACACAGGCAAATGTTTTTCTTTAATATCTTTGCACATATGCATACTACTCAGTATTTAATGGCATTTATTTATGCATAAAAAGCACAGGTTACTGAGCATCTGTCCAGACCATCCTGCTACAAAAGATTCACACTGACATCCTCCCTCAGTTTAGACCTAAAGTGTGCACTGAAAGTTGTATAATCAAGAAAAATAAATGTAAATGAAATAAGTAATATATAAATAAATAAAGCATGGTCTGGACAGGCATAATAAAGGCTCATATTAATAATATCTGGTAGTCAGTACAGAGATGCCAGATACTGTGTGTGATGTGGAGGCATCAAAGACACAGACGACCAGTAACCTGATAATGTTACTGAACCATACAGAGATATGAATAATCAGGTTATGTTGTGTAGCATATCCTGGGTATGGTTAAAACTGGATAATGCATGACAGGGACTTGTGTGGATGTAAAGTTAATTAACAGTGTTGATGTCATGATACAGAAAATACAGATATATGTAATACAGATACAGAAGTTGAATCAAGTTCAATTTGTGTTCTCGTAATATTTAATATAACATGTCTCAGTTCTGTACACATGTAAGGGTATTTCTCTTTTATATTGTCACTTCAGCAGGTGAGTAAAAACACGGAAAGTCATAGCTGTTATCAGGGTGAAAGAAACTACTGTACAGACCTATTCACACAACCTGCTGGCCCAGAAGCTCATCATGCAGACCCCAGAGGTTTGCATGTCACAGTCACAAGACGAGCTTCCTCATCAGTTAGGTGTGTGAGAGCACAAAGCAGACAAAGTGTATAGCATGCATACTGTGCAGTCTTCAATAGGTGTAATATTTGATAGACATCATTCACCTTAATTATGTTTTATGAGATTATATGTCTATCTATCAACACAACAAAGTAACCACCAGGATGAGGGCATTAACAGAGCAAGAGTGTAACAAATAAAGTTCTTGTAACATTCCCACTGATGCAGTGATTCATTATTACCTTCATGTTAAATTTCTAGCAGTGAATGAGCAGTTGAGGACAAGCTAACAAGTCTTACATTTATAGAGTCTAGATAACCATATACACATCAGACACTAGATGTGTTAACAGTTCTGAAACCAAGACTGAAACTGTGACACTAAACCCACCCACCAAGCTGCCACCCAATCCAGAGAGGTGAGCTGTCTGTCAGCTGCTGCTCTGGTGCACTGCATTCAGGAGTGTAGGTCATCTGTGTGTGAGGTGTTCAGGGACAGTACAGAATGTAGGTTGTCTGTGTTTTGAAAGCCAGTTCCAGAAAAAAAAAGCATCAAACCATGGATTTGGAGAATTATTACACCCTTAGTAGACACACTTACTAGTTTCAAACAGATGAGACAGGAGTAGCCAAACCTGGTCCTCAAGGTCTACCATCCTGCTTGTTTTCCAGCCGTCCTACCTTACCTGGATCAGGTGTGATCAGCATAACAGAATCTGTAAGCACTTACAGGTATGGTTGACAACAAGCAGGACAGTGGCCTCCGAGTACCAGGGCTGGCTACCCCTGGCCTAGTGCTCCCAAACTAGAAATTTCCTGCCTTACAGAGCTTCCTACTGTATGGGCAAGTACAGTAGGTGGAACCTCAATATAGAACTTTTCTGCATGTTTTAGTTCTGTTGAAAAAGTAACACATAGTAATGTTTAATATAAAAGTAACACCTTTATTAAAAGGCTATACATTACATTGCGTGGACAAAGATATGATTATTACAAAAGTAAAAACATGACTGGTTGTCAGTCCAGACTTTAGCACAGTGATACAATGTCAGTGGTTAATGACCAGTACGTCCAAATGTATTGAAAATAGTTTCTTTCTATAAATTAAATCAGTCTGTTAGCGTGCTATGAAAAGAAACTAATATAAAATTATGAACCAAAGGTAAACTTGCAGTGTAATGCAGTTCAGACTTCAATTAGGTTCAGAGATGACATACTGTACTTTTGCACCATGACAGGATAACACTAAAACTATTAAGATGATTGTGAGGGACAGGTTACATTGCAAAAGGAAACAGTGATGAACACAATCATGGTCAGAAAATACAGTGGTGCACACAATTATGCAACATACCTATTATTAGAATGACAAACTGGGGAGGACAGGAGTATTATTAGCATTAACATTTATAACATCCAGAGCAAAAATATACCTTCAACCTAATTTATGCAGCAGAACCACTTCTAACATGATCAAAGATAATTACATGTATTATGTAGTCATCACATGGCTCTATTTAAGAGGAGATGAGGAAACTGTGTCATGGAAAGGTTTGCTATTAGTAGACTTGCAGTGCCCTCTCTGGTCAACTTTTACAATTTTGTGGTATCTGAAAGAGTTACACTTTGGAGGTAAACTAAACACATTAAGAAAATTTGAAGGGAAAAGGCAATACACAATTTCAGTAACCATGTAACACAACGTGTTAAATATAGCAACAAAAACTATAGGCCTGCTTTGAAATGTTTGAAATGATCTAGACAATGAAAAACAAAATCAGTGCAGATTCCAAGTAAATCTAGTGAAAAGAACACACTATTAGTGGTTTTAAGTGTCTTTCCAAACACATTATTACTGTAAAACTATAATTATGACCGCCAACCCCAGTGCATCACAAATGAGTCAAATGACCCTTCATAGGTTTCACAGTACATTTGATTTAGATGCAGATGATGTCCAGTCATCTATCAGAACTTTGTTCAGCTGAGCCAGTGCCAATTCATATTTTCTTCTCAATTCAAAGCCCATCCTGGAAAAATGGGAGACCTGAGAGGGTGTGATGGTCATAGAGCCCAAGAACAAGCTGGTATCATGTGTAACATGTTGAAATGATTGCATAAAATCAAACATGGAACATTTCTTGGCACAAGCCAAAAGAGCTGGCTGTTGTGTGTCTGTCTTCAGTATTGGCCCCAAAACCAATTCTGGCGTGAGGATAGCTTTGCAAAGAATCCAATCATGACCATAGGCAAGCAGGAAAGTTTGAACCCTGCATTAAACACCTATGCATGAATTACAGAATCAAGCAGCATGAGGAATAACTGAAATTGTACTAAAGATACTTTATCTAAAACATTGCAAAATGTAGAAACCTGTCTTGAATGAGCCCCAACTGTCCTACTGAAATAGAGGTGAATCTGTTACGCTTCCACACCAACCAACTCTGGAGGCATTGGGGACTTTGGATGTTTGCTTTCAAAGTGCTGCTTGAAAGTCTTCGGGTCAGGCATTTGTGTCTATGAAAGAAAAAGCGAAAAATTAGAATGAATATATTTAAACAAGCACATTAATTAAAAAAAACATATTTATAAATAAAGAATCCAACAAAGTCTTACAGTAATAACTTCACAGAATCAGTTTGTCCAGGCACATCAACATCACTCCAAAAGGTGGATATGATATGTTTCATAACATCACCACCTGACAGGCCAAAAGATGCATTGTCAACCATGTTAAATGTGTCAGAACAGCTACTTTCAGTGGTCCAAACCAGTGAGGCTGGTAATCACTGGGATAAGAGATTACTTAACAGGCTAAGGCAAATAAAATTTTGCATTTACAGGTAGCCACCTTTCCTGGAGTGTAGGAGTTTGCATATCAGCTTATATCTGTCAGAGCCACTGTTTAGAACTTTCATGAGCACAGGAGCGAACACGGACAGTGGTGGAGGTAGGAATACCAGGAATGCAGAGAGAAGAGATCACAAAGCGCCTGAAGTTCTGCCCATTTTCATTGTTATCTGGACAATCACCGAAGAGGGTATGATCATCACAAACTTTCATAAAGATAGAAGCAGCAGACCCTCCTCAACTTACTTTCTTAAAGGAACTTCTCACAAGAGTGTCTATGAGATGACAGGCAGGTGTTGCTATGGTTCATCTATCCATCATGATCAATGTCTTTGTCTTGAAATGTCAAAGACAGTGTAGCTATCCAACTCTATGATCACGATTAAATTACACAAAGGTCATAAGAATATATTTTGTTTTGGGTCTAAGCACATACCCGACACACAGTGCATGTGTATACTAAAGCAGCCTTGGCTGCTGCCTTCTGGTCATGGCCTTTGCTCTTCTTGATCTCTGCCTGCTTTTTGGCATTCTTCTGCTGGGACTGGAACTTCTGGTGCCCACGGGCCATATCTGATGCTACACCTAAAGAAATTATACAGGGACGTGGTGAACACAACACCATGATGAAGGTGATGAGCCATGAACTGAGAAAGACTTTAAAACCTAGCTTAGAAACAAATTAGGTCTTCTGAAAAGGGGATGGACAGACATAAAAAAAGGAAAGCGCCAAGAGACTGAAGGCCACATTGGAAATGCAAAGCAGTTGAGCCAACTCCAGCTTCCAATATAACAAACTTGTTGATTTACAATTTAAGGACAGCAGTCTTATATGATCAACAGTCTTCAAAACGTGCAACACAGGGTGATATGAACCATCTTTCAGAACTAGGTTAATGGTCGCTTTGTGGGTCACAGGGAGAAGACAATTAAGTTGGAAATTTCCCCAAAGAACATCAGACATTCAAGGTTACTACAGACAGAGTGCTACAACTATGTCAGTGATATGGTTGTGTGAACTTAGTTTTTGACTGATAATGACGCAGGGCCTACTATTTCTCTATAAACACCCTGGGGTCAATATGCAATCCCCACATGATCATAACAGTATACTACGAGAAATAGTAATTAACTCACTAACCGTTAATCTTTGTTGTAACTTTACGGTAACTTACTCGGCATCCTTTTACATTGAAATGTCATCCGGCCTTGAGTCTCCACCACAAACTGCTCTCATACGGTTATGTTACATAACGGTATCTGGGAATAGTGGTTAGCTGCAGTTAGCTTTAACGTTAGCCAACTTTACGTAGCTACCGTGCATTTTAGTTTAAAAGCAATGAAGACAGGGTCGTCATGAGACCACAAGAGTCACATATTGTGTTTACGTTACAACTACATCACAAACATAAGTTACATTTCATAACAGAGACAAATATTTCGTTCGTCGCTTGCTATCACTGGCGCTAAGTTAACGTTAGCTAATAAAAGATTGACAAATACAGTGTCAAAGTCCAGAAAGAATTTTTAATAAATATCGGGCATTATGAATCATGACAAACATTTTGTAAACATCTTACCAGTAAAAAAATGTATAAGTGAAGACAGCCACCAGAATAAAACTCAACAACCGCCACGGTAAGTCCCCCGTACCTTCCGCCACTTTGTCCTTATTGAGCTAATGCGCATGCCCAAGCTGTAAACGCTACTGCTAAAAACAAACCAAAATAGGTGCATACTGCCACCTGCTGTACCGGAGTGTGTAGATTCGTATTCCCAAGCCTGTCTGCACAATATAAAACATACGTTAGTTACGTTTATTTCAGCACAAATGTCTTTGAGATCAAGTTCTCTTTTGCAAGAGAGACCTGAGAACAAGTTATGTATATACAGCACATACATGTAGCCTATATACAGTCCTTATTGAGCACATACCAATTCAAACAATCCTCAAATCAAATCGTTTGCCTCAGTGGGCTTTACAATCTCATAATGACACACTGCCCTATGACCCTCAAATTGATGAGGAGAAACTCAGAAAGCGTAGTAGAGACGTGGCCCATCTTCCAAGACAGACACACAGAGCAGAGCAACTTAGCAGATTTACATTTGGAACAATCAGAATGACAACATCAAAAATACAAACATATGACCAGGGAGGATGTGAAACAACCCCCAGGCTCTGCCAACAGACCCTCTTCTGAGTGCTCTGGATCTTTGACCTGTAACAGTGATTTTAAACCACATCCCTGCCCTGCTCCATAAACTATTTATTTTAGCATCTCCCTTTAAGCTCTTTCTTGACCTAGGATGGAAAGTGGCATTTGCCTATTTCACTGTCAAGTGTCCACTTTGTGTTTAAGTCCATGTAAAGAAGAATGAAGTTTAATTTTCACTCGTAACAGTGTCAGAGCTGAGGGGCCAGGTGTGGTTACAGGTGACACCGTGGAGGCTGCAGGCTAATCCAATTTGACTTATGTTTTGATTGGGGCTTGAGACTAATACTTGCTCTCACATCTTGCCTGTGGCTAAGACATCTGCTAATCATACTAGACTTGCAACAGTTAAACTGATAATCGATTAATTCATTGATCACTAGCTAGCAAACCAATAATGCAAAAATAATAGTTCCTCTGCCGTGCAGGTAATGTCAACTGCCATTTGCCAAAGTCAATTTATTGAAGTAGCATTTGTGGTTTTACATACATAATGCCCTTGCATAGCTTGACAAACTATTGTGGTCCACCATATTTCTATTGCCAAACTGTAAAAGACTCAATATTTATATTATATATTTAATTTAAGATGGTGGCCAATCAGATGTTTGAAGGGAGCTATGTCACCCCTGCCCCCCTATTGTCAAGCTCCTGGACTGTATAACACTATTATTCCACCTATTTTGATGGCTGCACTCAGAACATGCAGTTAAATGTTTCCTCAGTGAATCGTTTTCTCATTCAGAAATGTTTCATGTTTACTTTTGGTCCTCATATATTAGCTGTCACCAGTTGTTCAGATACTGTGCAAACTAACTTTCCATCTTAATTGAACTGACTCCCATCTTTGTTCATCTTAGTCATCTGGATCTTCTTTGTACTCTAATGACACGGACAGGGGTGGGAACATTTCTGACAGCAAGTAAAGGCAACACCGGTTCCACCCTCTTTGCAACACGAGAAGCCTCCACTGAAAACACTCGAATACGAACATGTCAAAGTTAATGAACAGAAAGCATTAAAAAATCCTGCACAGTGTAACATTAAATACCTACCGCCAGGTGTCATAGTACAGACAACGAGGGCAATTTTGTTCAAAACAGCAGCAACTTTTCCTCCTATGTGTGCATGAACACATGTACACTAATATTTGCGCTGGGATTTTAACTTCTGTTATTCTCTTGATTTTTATTTAGTGATTGTATAATATGATTATCTACTTTTCTGCTCAGTGCAACTTTCTTGCATATGGTCCTACAGCAAAATACAGTTTTCTATAATTGACACCAGAGTGAGAAAACATAGCAAATCCCTAACATCGGAGTCTCCGCCCATCCGCCGCTATTCACCAATCAGGACTCGACTGTGCCGCCTGGGTAGAAACTTCTAACCAATCAGCAGGAGGAGTTTCGTTACCCTGTTGATCCTCCCTCTTGAGGTTGTGCAGTACCTGCCTCTTTAATTTAGCAACCTCTAAACGCAGTGCAAGTGTTCTCAACTTTTAACCTGAATTCAAAGGCATTCGGATAAATTCAAGTATGCAAGAAAACAGATGATTCCCCCCTGGCTGTTTTGACCGAAAAGTTCAACGCAATACCGCCTCTTGCGGACTTAGTTTTCCACACCAGCTTAGTTAGGTTAACTAGAAAGTCCAGTTTCTCAAGCGAGATCTAGAAAACACCAGAGGAACCTGGAGGCAACATGGACTTGGACAGGTAAGAGGAAATCATTAAAATGATGGGTAATACAACTTTTACATGTGCTTACATATATTCTGTACGTTTTATTTGCACCATTGTTCAACAAAGCCAGTGTCATTTATTGCAATAATATAATATAATATAATATAATAATATGTGTTTACCCAGCTTCTATAAATGATGCCTTCAAAGTGGCATATTTCATAATAACATTATTTTAATCATGAATCAACAGCTTTACATTTTCCCAACTAGCTCAGCACCCTTTTTTTTTTATTCATTAATTGTGACATAAACACCCGGTTATTCCTCAGTGAACTTGCATGTAGTTGGCAGTTTATTAGGCACACCTAGTTAAACACAGCAGTTCTGTGGAACAGATGATGTGCAATTTTTGTTCAGATTGTTTGAGAGAGGTGTTGATTAATCTATGAAGTCATCAGTGTGGATGAGCTGGACAAAAGTTGTCAAAACACCTGTCAGTATAATGCAATATCATTCTCCAAAAAGCTTCTCTCTCTAAAACAGTTTGAGCAGAGGAATTAAAATTTATTGCAGGATTGATGGAGTATACTTCATTAGCTTTAACTAGGTGTACCTTTATAAACTGCCAAATGAGTGTACATAAACACACCTCACATGGAGCAGGTAATTAGACTGAAGTTCGGTGAGAAACAGCCTGGGGCAGATTTAGTGGCTTTGGCAGTCGTCACTTTTTAATGACGCATGGGCTTTACAATAACAACGCCAGTTATTGTGTCTCTTCCCATTGTCTTGTGGCCCTGTCAGTAAACGGCTGGTAGTGGTGGTGCCGAGCGAGGTGTCGGTGTCTTCCCGCCGTGTGTTGGACGCAGATGATGAGACGTGGACGAACTACCTGGAGAACCCGCTGAGCGCTGCCACTAAAGCCATGATGAGCATTAATGGCGATGAGGACAGTGCAGCAGTTCTGGGATTGCTGTACGACTACTGCAAGGTGTGGAGGACTACATGACAGCTGACATTATAAAATGATGACTTTTCTGATGTGTGTCTGATTTTTTTTTTCTGTAACCCTGTCAGGCTCCTAGAGAGAGGAGACGTGCCTCCAGTGGTGTTAAACCCACAGACCTCTCCACTGTCGCGTCCAGTAACTATGGAAGCTTGGAGATTCTAGATCACCATCTCCAGGCTCTTCGATCCATGCCTGTCAACCTCTCTCTAAGCAACAACACTGCTGCACAACATCAGGTGTCCAAGTACGGAGCTACCAATGTCGCAGAAGACACCAGAGAAGGCGATGGAAAAGGTGGAGGGGCGGTTGCGCTTGCTCTGGTTAAGACAGAAGGTCAGAAGTCCATGGCAGTGTCCTGCTCTGGAGATTCCTACATTGAAGAACCTAGCAGAGACCAGATAAAGTTGGCTTATGAGCAAAGCTGTTACGATCAGAGCCTTTCTGGATACTTGAAAAATGAACAGAGAAGAACGCCAGACAGCATGCATGAGGATGCTGCAGGAGGAGAGGTGAGTGAGGTGGAGGTGGCATTAGGTCTAGGTCTAGTTTCCTGTACTTCTCCTTTGGTAACACGCAATGTAATGTAATGTCTTTCTTCACAGATGTACCACAGGAGTCCGTCCTCCGAAGCTGAAGTTTTCCACTGTAGCTTACCAGCGTATGTTGGAATTCACATACACCAAAAGCATTAAACATGAACACTCTTCAAATCACAAAGCTTCACCCTCTTTCTGTGCGTGCACAGTGAGGAAAGAGTGCATTTGTCTGGTTTTCTATTGGCAGCAGGACAGGGAATGTGGCCTGAACTGTCTTTTAATTAACAAAAAAAAAATTCTTTAAGATCTTTTTTTTTTTTGCATGTACAAAAATGTGGTTTATTATGCAATCGGAGGAGATGCTGGATTGTCAGATGCTTCCACATATGCTTATGTCTCACAACGACAGTTTCCTGTACAGTCTGGAGGCGAGCATGTCAGTGCGGCCGCGGCAAGGAGAAGGGCCCATGGCTTACCTAAACCGCGGCCAGTTCTACGCCTTGATGCTGTCCGCGACTGGCTTCAGAGCATCTTTATGTCAGCACGGAGGCAACGTGCGGGTGAGTGGACCAACGCCGTCACACAGGCCTGATGGGAGCCCTTGCAGTAGTGAGAAATGCGCCGTTGGAGGCTGTGAGCTGCAGCAGGACAGTGTTGTACAGGTGAGGGAGGGGACATATAGTAAAGTGTAGCAGTTGAAGGTCTTAGAAATGTTATTTCTTTCTCATTTTTCTACTGTTTTGACCTCATTGTTCTCTGTCTTTTCTTCCTCCACAGACTGTTATCATGGTTGTCTTTGGGAAAGACAAGTACAGAGACGAGCAGCTGAAGAATTGGAAATACTGGCACTCCCACCAGCACACTGCCAAACAGAGAGTCCTGGACATAGGTAAGGCCTCCTCTGATAGGTGAGGTTTAAGAGTAGAACAAGCCACAATCGCTGCTGAATATGACACTTGCATACAGAGTAGATACTTCTACTCCCAACCTGCACGTAGAGAGACAGTAAGCAGCAGAATCCCGTCACGTGTCCTGGTGAAACCCGTCACAATTTGAATAACTGTCAATCGTTGATTCCCACAGGAGCTCAGCGGAGAGACAGCCAATAGGGCTGCATTTGCATAGACGTTAACAGGAGAAGTGGGTGGGGGCCTGGACCCAAGCCATATCCTGTGTGATCAGCAAGAGGCAGGCCTCAACCTGTGCTTTCAAACTCAATAGAATGATTCAGAGATGTCAGAGGCTGTGGTGGTTGTGGTTTGTCTGTGGCTTTGTCTGTGGCAAGATCATGCCAGTACCCTGGTGAAATGAAATCCGTAGCTTCATGTAGGTGGGTGGAGATTAGCTTACATGTGCAGCGGGAGTTGAGTTTGTTTTTTAGGAGGCAACAAGGGTCCCATGGGATTCTTTAATAATCTACAAACAGGTCTACAAGAGTTTGGACAGCGGCACACATTTCATCATTATTATTGATGTCAGCTGAGCGAATTCCTCTTTAATTTCTTAAACTTGCAGATTCTCCTTTAATTTGAACGTGGAAATTTATTGTTGACGTCATTTATTCGTCTTTGTGGTTACCACTGTGTACGTATGGACAGTGGATCTTCATTAGTTGATTCAATTTTGCTTCATCAGTTGAAAAGTTGCCAAATTATGATCTAAATACTTCTAGATATGATCTAGAGCTTTGATAATGAGTCTAAATACACTGACACTTCCTAAGTGGTGTAACTTTTTTTGGACATATTTGTAGTAGAAATACGCTCCAGAACTTATCTCACTGTGGAGAGGTGAATCACAGAACAGTCTGGCAGCGATGCAAAGATATTTGCTTCTCAAAGATTTTAAGTGAGGCTTAGAGAAAAGTCCAAAATAGGAATACAAATATGTGTAGCAGAACATGCTCGTAGTTTTTTTTCTATCCCATTAATCATCTTATGAGCGTCTAAACGTGGCCAACCCCTCGGTCAGGTACCAAATGGCCACTAAACCTACCTTCTAGTAATCATAACTAACTTCACCATAAGAAGGTGCAACAGTAGAATGCTACTTGTGCAATAATGGACAATATATAAATGTAATATAATATGCAGGACCAGAACTTTTAATATTGGCATTACTATTTGTTTAAAATTCTAAAATGTAAATTCAATCAGTATTTTCCATTGTTTGTATTTTATTACTGTGTGCTGAAACAGACACTGAACTCACTCTAACGGTTTTCTCTGTTTGCTCACAGCCGACTACAAGGAGAGCTTCAGCACGATTGGGAACGTGGAGGAAATCGCCTACAACGCTGTGTCTTTCACGTGGGACGTCACTGAAGAAGCCAAGGTAAAAAAAACAAAAACAAACTGTAGTGATGGGGGGGGGCGTCCATATTAAACAACGGCAACATTCTAAAACGTGAGCTGAACGTGTGTAGAAGAAACCACACAAACACAAAATCTCAGTCAAACTAGGTTTCAATCAAACCAAGTCTTGTTGTCTGGACGACTGTTAAGCTGTAGAGAAAGATTCCACCTTTTGTAAAGGTGACAAACACATGCAGTTCACATGCGATCACACATCAGCCCACCCTCAGGATGTTCTGGACTGAGGAGATTGTGCCTGTAGCTTCCATTCAGCTCCAATTGAACAAGTCTCCTGCATTGAACGAGAGGTAATTGCAGCTCTCTGGGTTTGTGGGTAAACATTTACTGTTTGGCACACACCTTCAGTCTGCTGTAATTGGTTTTAGTGTGCTCAGGTAGTTGTGTGATGATACACACAACGGGCTGTGTTCTCGCACTTTATGCTTCTTCTGTGCAAACTTAATGAAGCGATGGTGGCAGGATCCTGACTTCTAGTCGCTCGTACAGATCCTACAGTTCCAATAATGCAAGTCAGGAGTTAGCCCAGAATACTTTAGGTCTGTAGCAAAGCAATGCACGGAGTCGGTAGAAGAGCTGAACTTTGCTGGCGTGGTTGGAGGTCAACAGGATACGAGTTTCCCTGTAACTTCCTGTCCAGACTGTGAAGGCTGTTAGAAAAGTTGGACACTGTCCATCTTTAATGTGGCTTTTTGTCACTGCCCACTGCTGCCTTCCTTCCTACTTCCCGCTGATGTCCACTTTTCCTGGTCGGGGACAGTTCATCTAGAACAAGCCTGTTCCCTTCTCAATGTGTGAGCCCCGTCCTCCTGACCAATCACAGAAGGCTGAGAGTCCGAGTTGGGAGCCGTCACCATGCTGCACACTGACTGTATGAGTCATAAGCTTTCCCAGCATTCCCAGAGCCTACTAGAAATAAAGTGGAACGTTATTGTGAGGAAAAGTGTGAGCTCACGTGCCGTCACTTCTCTCTTTCCCTGAGTTATGCCACCCAGAAATATTATTTTCTAAAACACAATAGGACGTCCTAGATGGATGTGACAATACATAATTGATATTTTTCATCAAAAAAATCTGCTTTGTTTTTTGTTTTGACATGGCTTTACCGTTGCCAGGTAACAGTCATCATTGTAATGGAGTGTTAAATGTGTTGGCAGAGGCGATGAGAGTGCTTCCTGCGGCACCGCTCTGTGTTTGTTTGTTTGTGCTCTGTCGAGCGGATGGCACTGAAGAGCGACTTTACCATACCCCTATGAACTTGAAGGTATTTGAATGCTCATCCATCCTGTAAGCACGAACACAACAAGCCTCCCACACACACACACACACACACACACACACACACGCAGATGCCAGCAGCAGCGTGTCCACCCCTTCTGGAGAAATTTAAATGGCTTGGGTCTGCGGAGGTGTGAATTTGTGTGTATGTGTGTAGGAGGCTCATTTGTGCTCCAGGCCCTTCCAGCAATCAGCCCTCACCTCTGCAGGTTCAGGCACGATGCTGTCGATGCTGCGTAGTGGGAAAATCTCTGTTGAGCCACAGCGAGGAAGCTCTACCGTTATCCGTCTGTGCTGACCTGTTGCTCAGGTTGTCAGTCCTGCTTAACTGGAAAATCCATGAGGTGTTTATGTTAGTTTGGCAAAGAAATGTCATCATTTAACATGGGAAGTGTATCAAAGATTGTTCTGCTCTGCTTCTACACTTATGTGCTCTCATGAATCATATGTACATATTTGTGTGCATATGAAACATTTGATATAAAGTGTTGGTCCTGCCCTGTGAACTGTTGCTGCTGTGGTGACTCACAACCCTGTGACCCTTCTTAACTCATCGCTGATCAGCCTCCACATCTGAGTCAGACTGGCTGTAAAACTTAAAACTAAGCTTTAGCTAATCACAGTCAGATAATAGGTTCTTATTGTTAAAAATAAAGAGTGTATTGTGCTGCCTTTAAGTTACTAGTCCTTGCCTTAAGTTGCAGTTAACTTACAACGGTGAATTAAAATGATGTATTTCCTAGTTCCTGTTAGGGGAGAAGGCTGTAGCACATGCCACACGCCCTGTTTGACCTCACAACGTGTTCATACAAGAATAAAGCTTACAAAAGATACTAACAACATGCAGAACTTTATACATTTGTTTTATTCTTCTAAATAGATGTTTTTAGGTTGAGCTACTTCTCCCCTGGCAGCTGCAGATTGGGAATCACTGCTCCAGGACTGTTTGACGGACATCTCTCCCACTGCTTATGTGTTGGCCCAGAAACTGACCTTGACGTCTCGTCTGGCCTTTTTTTCCCTTTAGGTTTTCATCTCTGTGAACTGTCTGAGCACGGACTTCTCCTCGCAGAAGGGCGTGAAGGGGATGCCTCTGATTATCCAGATCGACACCTACGGCTACAACAGTTGCAGCAGCAGACCCATCCACAGGGCCTTTGCTCAGATCAAGGTCTTCTGCGACAAGGTGAGAAAGACGGCTGACACAGGGATATGTGAATGATACAAACTCAGGTGAAGGATTGTTCTTCTTTTTTTTGGTTGACTTTTAGTCTCTTGGAGCTTTTTCTGTGTTTTGCAGGGCGCTGAGAGGAAGCTTCGCGACGAAGAGAAGAAGCAACTCAGAAAGCGGACGAAAGGTGAAAACATTTTAAAATAATTAAAATGATGATGTTGGTTTGAATTAAATGTAATAAAGTAACACTGGTGAGCTTCTTTTCCGGAAATTGTAACAATGACGGAGCAAACAGCAGAAGCCAAATGTAATCAAACCTGATCAAATCTGCACTTGGAGTGGTTGCCTGGCAACAGATGCTGAGTTCACGCTCTCTCCGGATTAGGGAAAAGTGGCAGCTCGGGACCAAGCTCCCCCATTAAGAGGGCTGATAACATGCTGTTCAAAACCGTGACAGACCTGGAGTCCCAGCCTGTCCTCTTCATTCCCGACGTGCACTTTGGAAACCTGCAAAGAGCAGGGCAGGTGAGGGATGCCTTCCTTTCTGTCTCTCTCTCAAAAACACACACCACACACACACACACACACACACACACACAGGAGATGTCCTGCTCCTTGCAGCTTTATGATGACATTTTACTTTACTTGCAGGTGTTTGCTTTTAACACAGAGGGGACCGGCAGAGATGGGTGAGTATCAGTTCATTTCCACCACTTTCATTCTCTTTAAGATTAGATTAGATTCAACTTTATTGTCATTACACATGTACAAGTACAAGGCAACGAAATGCAGTTTAGGTCTAAC
>JAUMHL010000009.1:22018979-22029958 GCA_032362345.1 Sandelia bainsii
GATATGTACATTTACAAGTGGGTATGTGCAGCGTAGTGCAATGATTGTGCAATATTAAATGTGCGAAATTAAATAGTAAATCACATCTAATGAAGCAGAGGAGGAACAAAGGGCAAAGCAGGGACTCTTTGTCATATATGTGTGTATGTTAATGCACAAAGGGGTGTTGTGGTGAAGAGGATGCCATGTATCGCTGAAGAAAAAATCTGTCCACCGCAGCCCAAGAAGTCCAGAGTAGCTCAGGAGAGGAAAGGTTTGTAAACGTCACAAATTCCATTTCAATTCATAATGTTTTTGCTGTATTTAAATCTGTATCAAATCAATATTTTATAGAAAGATTAATGAAAGTTTTAAGCTTTCCTCTTGTCTAAAACACGCCTCATCAGTTCTTCTATATGTGAGGAAGGAGAGCGATGAAGTGTTTGATGCCTTAATGCTGCGTTCACCAACCCTCAAAGCACTGACGGAAGCAGTGAGTATTCAGTCGTATTTCTGTTGCTGCTGCAAGTTGAAAATGCAAAGTGGATCCTTTGTGCCAAACAGGATTTATTTATTTTAGAAAACTGATGTAATTCTTTTTTAATATAAAATAGTGTCACTTGGCTGGGAGCTCAGGCTGCTCCAGCGTGTTTGAACGCGTACTGTTTCTTCCCAGATCTCAGAGAAATATGCAGTTCCTGTTGACAAGATGACCAAAGTTTACCAACGGAGCAAAAAAGGGTGAGGCAGCCTCGACGGTACAGTGTGCAGTCATGCTAGCAACTTTGTAAGGCTGGAATTAAAGGTGCAGAAATGAGCAGAGACTGAATGTAGCATTTGTAATTATGTTTTTCTTAGTGTGCAATAACCCAAGTTTTTCTTTAGCCTTTTATATTTGCCATGTTTCTACAGTAGTCCAGAATGGACAAACTAACCCAAATGCCACCACAGTACGGGAAAAGCAACAATATTTGCTATCTTACATTGAAGCGAAGACCTATAGTTTTACATACTAAATAGTAGCCTGTTAGCTAATTCAATTTATAATTACGACGACATGGCACCTGACAGCCACCGTAGGCTCTCATGCTTGGAAAGGTGGTTGTAATGTGCACCCTCACCACAAGATGCCCCTAAGTCTTACACACTGCACCTTTAAGTACAGCCAAGAGTATAGAAGACATGTAAGTTTGTTGGTTTCTAGAGCCCCCCCATTAGAGGCTAACAACATGCAGATTAACTCAGATTTCAGATTAACAGAAAAAGTGTCACCCAGTGGAGATTCTATGTAATCTGTTAATGGTCTTCCTCAGGGTCCTGGTGAACATGGACGACAACATCATCCAGCATTATTCCAACGAGGACACTTTCATCCTGGCTATTGAGAGCTCAGCAGACTCCTTGCGTGTGACTCTGTCGGAGATCTGACTGTAGTGAACACAACACTGTACAAATTGTGAATATTGTTAGCAGTATTAGCATTTACACGCTGGTGCCTCTGGATCTATTATTACATGAGGCGCTGTCATGGAACAAGACTGCAGGTCTGCAGGACGCTGTTACACTGTTAAGCTTCTGTGTGTATGTTTACTGCTTTTCCTCTCTCTGAAGAGGCTGTAGTCATATTTATGACATTAGTTAGGGACTCAAAGCTCAACCGGTCCATCCATTTACACAGTCATCTGAGACTCTGGTCCCACTCGCTGCCTGTTTACACTTCATTTGTCTCGTCTATTCTTCATATTGCTTGATGCACTGTGATGTACAGTCTTTTAAATGACTCAATAAATATAGTTTTATATGCAGGTGTCTCTCTTGATTTATTTTACTAATAAATGTTCATGTGGACATAAATTGCATATTGTTATTAACCACTTAATATTGGGCAGTTATATATACTGTAGAGTAATAGTTATGAAATGTCAAGACTTATTGACCTCAGGATGTGATCAATGAAAATAATTCTAAAATATATTCAGCTCAAATGTTGCATTTAAATGCTTAATTTTTTCTTTTCTTCAGAGTCATTAACTTTCTAGTATTTAAGATTTTTTTTGTCAATAACACCCTAAATAATAAACTGTATTAACATTGTGTACTCACAGTATACCCTCCTGTTTATCCAGCCTCAGTCAAAAACAAAAGGCAGTGCAACAGGATGATTCATATCTAAACTTGTATATTAGGAACCAAGTTTTACCTTTACAAAGTACAACTGTGCCGGCGGTGAATGGGAGCTACATACATCTACTACAGTACTGGACTTAAGTACAAGTACTTTGTGTACTATAATTGTGCATTTTTTCCTGTTTACGTAATATAAGCAAACATTTTGACACATTTTCTGATTTGTTTTAGCATGAACATGAAAAAACACAATATTTCAAAATTAATGAGACACCACATAAAAGTGTGCACACAAATTGTAAATTTAATTCTTGCCTTTTATAGTTGACCAAAAAAAAACAACAAAAAAACAAAAACTAAATCCCGTGTTCCACAACTGCAGTCACTAAATACAGGAAACCATACAAAACTTACTAAATGCAACAATTACAAACATTTTGTTCAACAGGTAACAATTGCACAGTATAAATATTTCTACAATACTGATTTTGTTTTTATTTGGCACTTGACCACAAGATGCAATTTTGTGTTTTAACAGAAATGTTGCACCTGACGCAGCTTTAAAAAAAGCTTAAAAAAAGAATAATAAAAATACAATAAAAGCAACATATTGTGACAGTATCCTTGCAGTAGTTGTGATTCTTGTTTTTTTTTCTTTACAAAAAACAACAGTTATTTAATAAAACATTCAAAGCCTTTTTAATTGGGAAACAATGCAGTAACCGAAAGGGCTTTGATTGGCCCTCGAGGAGGACACGTTGCATTCTGGTTGAAATTGCTGGCGAATTCCTAAAAAGGGCGCCTTTAATGTCATTTTAGGAGTTTTCTGTTGCACCTGAGCAGAAACAGAAGCAGGGAGACAATATGAGATTTATGGGGAGTATTAAAGTGGGACTCCAGCAGTGCATGAGCCAACGTGCGCATGTGTCATTTCGTTGAAACCCAATGTATGTTTGGCCAAGTTAAAGATGTAACTGAAAGGGGAACGTAAGAAAGCTCGTATGTACATAGTTTGTTGTGCGTGTTGGTCTTCCTAATGCTCCTCTTTTGTTCCCTTCTGTGAAGTTATTCGTATGAACCATTAACGTGTCAGCGTTGGCAGTCCGTATACCGTCAACAACACTGACCACTGCTAGTACTAACATTAACAACACTTACACACACAAGCAAGCACAGAGCTAGAGTGGCGACTGGCTGTCTGACCACTGATACCCATAATCACACATTAAAACCACACACATGCGCATAAGTCACATGCATATGTGTTATTTAGCCTATGCACCCCTGTATCCAACTGTTCGACAACTAATTCAACATGCGGCATTTAAAAACATCTAAAAGTGAATGTGAAGATGTGAGTTTTGCTTTCTTCACGTACTGTAGTAGGTGTCAAAAAAGAAACTGGTTTGCATGCTTGATATCCTGCAACAGCTTACATAAACCTTTTTTTAAATTACTTTTATTTGTTCTGTCCTGTGCATTCTGGACTATGCTGAGTTTGCTTTACAAATCTAGGTGCACTTTACAATATCTACACTGTACTCAAATACTTTAAAGGCTACTTTTCTACTTTTACCTCAAGCTAGAGCGCAGCAGCACACTGTGGCTCCAACGTGCTCAGTCAAAATCTTACTAATAGGAAACACCGCTGGAACAGATGACGGATAAAGGGATGTGTTTCATCCTTCATTACATCAGTGAGACTCCACAAAAATCAAACTACTGATTAGGGCGCGTACGCATAGTAGCATAATATTACATGTTCCTGTTGTCCCAGCACAAAATATGAAACAGTCTATCAAGTTTGCAAAATACACAAACACATTCTCACAGTAGAAAAGAGGATGCTTAAAAGCAGTACTCGTTCTGAGTGAAGGTCAGACTTCACAAGTCCTCTCTGTAGATTCAACTATCTCACCTTGCAGTGTGCCCTGTTATTCAAAAATATTCACACACTTCGTCTATGGTACACATAAGAGGCCCGTTGTCTCCCCAGTTGTAGGCTCAGAGAGCACAGAGAGCCAAGCAAAGACACTGATACAGAGACTCCAGTTTATATTTTATATACACAACCTACTGTAGACCTTCTTCATACTCTGACATGCCTATAGGACAACTGAGGGGTCCTGGTCAATTAGAATCAATGGGGGCTGGATAACCTCATGAGGGTTTGGAAAAGTGTTCAGGTTTAGTCTTTGTTGGGTTTGAGATAAACCGCTCAAGGCGGGAGGGAAAAAGAAAACTGGAGAGTGCGGCTCCTGTGCCCATCTTTGAAGTCCTCAGGGCAAAGTGAAGGCCTGTTATCTTCATCATCATCAGCTTCTCATTCTTCATCATCCGTCTGCTCCGTAATGGAGAGTCAAAGGCATCGAGAGTCACCCAAAGGATCACTGCGAAGAGGAACGCTAACATCAGCAACAACGCACACTATGGGAAACAGGTGCTGATAGAAAATATACTGAAATATTATAAGTATATAAAGTTTATCTGTGGGGGAAATGAATTTGTTATTCCTCAGGAGAAAACAAGCAAAGCAATTCTAAGCTAAAGGATGTCTCTTGATCCGCTGCAGAAATAGAAAATCAATCCTCTCTTTGCAAACACAGGCTCAGACCTCAAACAGAATACAATCTCCACTCCACTGACAGAGCCACTCACCTGCTTATGAAAACCTGTCATAACATTTATGAATTTGGAGATAAGGCCAGAAAATCACATCAAAAACCTTTCACAAATCATCTTCTCTCTCTGTGCTCCAACTCGTCCCACTATCTCAGCTGCAAAGAACTTTCAACGGCAGGAAGCTATTAAATCTCTTAAGACCAACAAGACCCCAGGACTGGTTGGATTTAGCTCAGAATAAAAAAAATAATTTTTGCCTCTCAACTTTGTCCTTTGCTTAAAGACATGTTTAATGAATCACTCTCCTCTGGCTGCCCTCCAACATCTCTGCGCCAAGTGGCCATAACTTTTACCGAAAAACAAAACAAAAAAAACAAAAACATCCATCCACGGCAGTGTCTCTTTATGTCGATAACCTTTTACTGTATATCTCTGTCCCGCTTAAGCGATTTGGAAAGCTATCACGATGCCAAATCAACATTAGCAAAAGTGTCACGTTCCCTCATGATCATGTCTCTCCACCATCAGCAGGATTTCTTTCCTTTCAGATATCTTGGAATTCTATTTGAAAAAATAAGCAAGACACAAAATGGTTTTATAAGCAAAATGTCTCCTTATCTTTCAAAAATATTCTTAGTATTATGATCAAAAAAACATTTTTTTTAATTACTGGACAAGACCACAACCTTTATCTGGAAAGCAAATTTGCACAAGATAAGAAAGAGTCCCCATCAAAGGCACAAAAACCAGGCTGACATGATCTTCCTTAATTTTACTATGACTGGGAATTTAATACACAAAAAATCTACACTGGATGAAAAATGACAGAAGAAGCCAGGGTGATGCTTGGGTGCAAACTAATATGTTTCTAGCCAATTTCATTTAGGTTCACTATTAAGTGCTCAATCGTTACCATTTAAAAGTCAGCAGTGCCCAAATCCTACTTTAGCCATTGTGTCCTGTAAGATGCATAAAGAAGCAGCATCAAACTTGTTCAGCAGAGCTGGGGGAGTGTGACATTACTACGTTTGTTCACATATGATTAGGGAGGCTTAAATTTAGTGAGCTTGATGAAGGTTTAATTCCAGAATTGATTGATTAAAAAAAAGGAGTTTGTGGTGATGACAGTTTGTTGAAGTGATGCTTGAGAAATACAGTAGGAGGACCCAGCATCTTTGATGTGTTGGTCATTAGTCATCAACACATGCTGCTTTTCGTGATTTGATACAAGATACAAAATGAAACAGATCACGTCAGTGGCTGCCAGGTCAAAGATTGTTGTCACCAACCAGGTGCATCACCACTGTGTGGGTTCAGGTAGTTGTAGCGTCTTGCTGTTGCTCAACATATAATGACGTCAGGAGGTAAATGATATTTAGTCATGCTGCATGAATGGTTTAAAGTTATAGCCTGGAAGTTGGTGTCACAAAGGCTTGTGCGTTCCATAGGACAATAAACCTCGTAACCATGTCATAAACATCCATCGAGAGGCAAAACAAGTTCCTAAATCCTATCTTTGTTAAAGAATGAGAGTATACTGAGTTTTCTTAAGAAGAGGTGCCCACAAAGACATCACTTCAGAAATGGTCAAATCCTACACATGGAGAAAAAAAAGAAGCTTCAGAGCATCAACACCTTCAGTATCTGCTTTAAAATACCAGGCCACCTCCTACAAAGTCTCTCATATCAGTCCATGAACTACAAATAGTCCCAAAGCCAGTGACACTGTGGATGATCCATCCCACATCCTGCACAGTGCACACAGCCTCTGAATAGCTTCCCTTCAGCAGGGTGTCTTCACTGCCTGAGACAAACGCCTCCATTCCCGAGCCCGGACCGCAGCTTTCCTGCTGCTGGTCACTTTCTGAACTTTTCTTTGAGTAGCACTCACCTCTTTGAACTTTCTACACTTTGCGGTTAAAACTAGAATTTAAAGCTTTCACTCTGAGCTGTACGGCAGGTGAATGTGAGCCTTACAGGTTATGTTGGTACCTCCGGTTTAGAACTGTCCAGCGCTGCTGGGGTCGCACTGCAACAGGCGGACGATGGAGGGGTCACTCTTAGCTCCTTTGATGAACTCCTCCAGAGACAGCTTGCCTGAAACACATACAGCATGAAATTAGAATGAGCATCTGCAACTGAGGGATGGTAAAGAAGCTAAAGCAAAAAACAGATAAGATAATGATTGTGCTCTTTGTTCAAACTGAATGACCGTAATTTCCGACAAGTATTACAGTACGGTTGATTTTAACTCTCTCTCCTGTTCAGTCTCTACCCTAATGAGCTTGTTCATCCATTCCACTGTGCAATTTCCTGCTGGGACATTCGGCAGAAAGCCTTTAACAACCTTTTACCCGTTTGCTTGAACTTTTTTTTCTTTTTTCATAGGAAATGGCCAGGACAGATGAATGGGTTCCACCTCGTAAAAAGGTTTTCAGAAGGATTTTACTGAGATGATGAATGAGAAGAGAACGATTTGTGATTCTTCTCTGCAACATCCCGCTTTTCACCAACAGGTGGCGGTGTTGAGGTAGCTCTTCTTTGTCATGATCCCACTCTTTACAGAGAATCTAGTTGCCTCTCTCATGCGGACAGCGTGTCCCTCACGACTTGCGACTGTTTTTAACCACACGCAAAAGAAAGACGGCACATTTCCAAGTCCAGGTCAGCACGACCCCTCTCACTCTGCGGTGCCGTCTTTGTTCAGCTGGAGTGTTTCTGTTGTATGAATGTGCTTTCTGTTGTGTATGACTGAATTCACCGGTCAGGTGTGAACTGTTTCCAGCTTGAGGGTTCTGCAAGTGCTTCTGTGATTGTAATCCACACTACTGCATGCAAATGACTGCCTCCAGCTGCTGGTCAGCGAACCAGGAAACAAGTGAAACGCCTGCTGTGTCTGATTTTACTGAAATCAGTTAATCATTTTAGCAATAACGAATAAGAACCAAATGCCCCCACTAGATGAGGTCAGCCTACCGTCCCTGTTGGTGTCCATCTGCCTGAAGATCTTCTCTGTCCTCTTCTCGGGTGTCGACTCGTCCTCAGGCATCTTCATTACCGAGGACACCATCTTATAGATTGCCTACATGGGGACACAAGTGCGGTCAGCTCAGATTAGTCCATTTCTCTGGAGAAACTCTGTGAATACGCTATCTGACTGTATCAGTAACAGGTGTGATTCATGCATGCATACACAACACTACTCCTGCTGTACATAGGATTGATCCTGTCTATTATTATTAATACAAAGAATTAAGATTCATAAATACCATTTCCCCTTTTTGTCATTTAAGTTTTTATTCTTTTTTAAATTGGACACAGTCGTCTAGTCTAGAAGTGTTGCTTTTTTCTAAATTAATTGTGTGTGAGTGTTTATCCAACCACAGCGGTGTTTAACATTGCATTACTTGCACCGCTGTGTGTTGTGTAAACAGACGTGGATGACTGTTGGTATCCTTCCACGAAAAAAGGAGAAACCAGTTTTCTCTGAAATAAGCTCAAACTGACAGAATAATAAAAGACAAAACGCAAGAAATGAAAGAAAAATTCAGAAAAAAATTCAGACTTTTCATTTGATTTTTGATCCAACTGAATATTTTAAATACAACAAATGAAGATGGGCCAGATAAAAATTATGGTACCCTTAAGCTAATATTAAAAGATTAAATAATAATGCAGACATTAGGAAACTTCTGTAATTACATAATGACTTGATAATTATAGCGTTTGAACTCATATTGTTGTAATAAATGCAAAAGGAAACTTATGATTTATACATATCATGTACACACTATGGATATTTTCTATATTTCTTCATTCCTATGATGAATGCTTAAGATAAATCTGATAAACGCTTCTTTTCAGCCTGTTCCGTCACTCCTGCTTCTTTTCTATGGAAGATTTTAAAAGTGTTTCAAACATTATTATTTACATTAGCTTTTTCTGTATGTGTCTACTGTGTCATATCTAAATAAAAAACATCTCTTAAATGACATTTTATTCTGCGTTTTGTCTGTAATAAGTGAATGAATTGTTCTTCATTGTGACATGAATTGTCTATACCACATTAAGATCAATTCACACACAAAATGCGAGCTGATCATTGCTGAAAAGGTTAAGTCAGTTTCTTAAAAGTGTGAACCTTTCTCTCTAAAAATATTAAGTCATCAATCAATTTGTTCCAGGAGACATTATGGTTTTTCATACACACAAATAAGTTTTGGTGCTCAACTTGTTGTCATACTCTGTGTCTGCTGCACATTTGTTTTTTTAAGCTAATATTAATGGTGTGAGATGGATGATGTGCTTTTGTGTTTAACTCATGCTGTCATCTGATGTTTTTGGACAAACACAGGTCATTTCTCTCTCCTCTCTACACACTAACATTATTATGTAGCAGCCAGAGTTTAATATTAACTATATGGTTGAGAATGAAGGTGAGCAGTGAGTGTGGTATTACAGCAAGCTGCTTTATTTTTAAAGAATGAATTCAGAAAAAACTTTCACATTTTGGAAGCTATTAGAACATTTCTAACCCCCTATGTACCTCCCACCTCCTCATGGAAACCAACAACAGTGCTTTGTATTTATAGTTTTGGCAGGTTCATGCTGGCCTGTGTTGGAAATGTAACAAGCATATTCACTTTGTTTTCTGTGTTGACACAATAAAACATAAGCTGATGACACAGTAGATGCAAATAAAAAATCAAATACAAATAATGCGTATTGTATTTGACTAGACATTTAAAATCCTCCATACTTTTCAGCCACTTAAACTGAAGAATCGTTCAATCTTGATGGTCTTGATCTTGCTATCAGCTGCTAACCTTGTGTATTTGTACTTGTGATGGACAGAAAATCCCATTTCTGCGTATTACAAAGACCCACGGAAGCCCACACACTGGAGTTTGCCACTCATAAGCTCTTATGTAACAAGTCCCTGTGATATTTAATTTACTCTTCAGTCAATGCGCAGTATGTTCCCCGTGCCTTCACCCATTCAGAACAGATTACAATTTATACCAGCATGTCTACTTGTTGCACTGCTTCACCGCTCTTTGATTACATTTTCATGTTTTAAGCAGGGAGCAGTGGAGACAAACATATGCACACAAACATACACATTCCCTCACAGACTATTTATCAGTGTTGTGTCTCCCGTGCTCTCTGTCACACTGCAGGTAGTTTGGCAGTAAACAGTGAAATTGCAGCCCACTTTCTCTGTCTCTAATACGAGGTGGATTTGAGGGGAATGGGAGCTGACATGAAAACAGAGGATGGCAGTTTGTGATTACAGAGCAGCGGGAGCTTTAAATAGGTGCTGGTTATGCCTCTTATTACACAGCGGCAGGGCACCTCAGCTACTGGGTCCCAGTGGCATCCAATATTGTAAACTGGAGATTTAGCTGCTGGTCTAATACAGATGAGGAATAAGTTTATATATCTAAATCACTAAATCTTAAAAAGTATGAATTTTTCTGAGAGGTTTATTCTTCTGTGCCATGGACATCCTCCATCATTGTCTAAAAACTATTACAAACACATTGGTGAGTCATGCCAATGTGCTAGGTGACATTTACTTATTATTTATTATTCACAGAATAGCCTGGCAGAAGTGCAGACATATTCCCTTCTAAAACTTATTGAGAAAGTTATTGAGCTCCCCCTTCTAACTCAGGAGAAGGTCAAATGCTGTTCATCAGATACATCCTTGCGTGTATCTATGAGACACAGGTTTTAACACTGCATAAATATTTGATGCCCTGAGTGGTCCGATCCCCAAAACTGCATATTGTAACTTTGATAATCATTCCACATTTCTTAAGTTTAAAGCTATAATTATTTATTATATAATTATTCAGATACATGACCATATATACAAGAATATCAACTGACTCAGTCCTCAGCTTCCCTCAGCTCTACAGAACATTTGAGCCCCTTTTCAGCTCTTTGTTTTGATTTACTGTACTGTTTTGGTCTCATTGATGTCATTTTTGCATGCTGCAGGAAACTGTACACCGTGCGCACAATTATTAGGCAAGTGAGTATTTTGACGATATCATAATTTTTATGCACATATTCCATCTCCAAGATGTATAAATTTGAATGCTTATTCGATTTGAGCATATCAGGTGATATGTATTTGGGTAATGAGGGAAGGTGTGGCCTAAAGAGATCAACACCCTATATCAAGCTGTGCATAATTATTAGGCAGCTTCTTTTCCTCAGGCAAAATGGGTCAAAAAAGAGAT
>JAUMHL010000009.1:22031001-22043778 GCA_032362345.1 Sandelia bainsii
GACTGATGGCACTGTATTTGTTTCATATTAAAATTAATCCTCAAAAATACAACTTGCCTAATAATTGTGCACACAGTCTATTTAGGTTCACTACCTGCCCAGTAACAAACAGCAGACACATCACATTGGAGACCATCAGGCGAACAAAGCCAGTTATTACTTTCAAGTGTTGTTGGCGACCAAATCAGAGTTCTAATGACAGTGAAAATTGGACATATATTCACTTACTGCTGGATGTGTAAAGAAGCAGTTCTTTTCACATTTTAGACAAACTTCACAATGCTGCAACAGTCTAAGCTGCATCCATTTTACCACCTGAGTGTCACAAACCGACAAAAAGTTTTTTTCCTTTCCTTTCTGAGCCACAGTTAAATGAGGACAGATGGAGCTAATGGCTAATCAATACCTAATAATCATCAGCTCATATATAAATGTTCTGGTTATTACCCAAGACACAAGATATGAATGGAGTACGACTTCCATGGCAACTTTGTTTGCCTGAGCAGCGATCTATTTTTGTATCTCATTACTGTGTTCAGTTTCACTAAATTACCAGTATGAATGGTCTCTCTCTTCATTTTTGCCAATTGAGACAATGAACTTCCCTCTGTGCCTGTCTGTTCTGCCGACAGCTCTGCTTCTGATGAAACGTAGAAAGAGGTTAGATATCGACTGCTAATGACTGGGTGAGACACTTTCATCTTTCTCCCTGCCTTCAGATTTTTGTCATTATCTGAAGAGGATGAGCCAAACTGGCTGTGATCTATCTATCTCTTTCAATTACTCCCACAGCAAGGCTAATTATGAGCATCACCAGCATTTACACACTCTCTGTAGGAGAGCATTAGATCCCAGTCAGCGGCAAATGGAAGCAAGTGTGAATAGAAAACATGAAGACCGCTGTGAGAGGAAGGACATGCTCCTTTGAGTGATGCGCTGGAAAGTGCCGGCCACAATAATAATGTTGTGTGGACAGTAGCGCTGCCTTGGCATCATATCTTTGTTCTCAGTGCCACTGCCTTCTTTCATCCTAGGCAGAGCAAGTGCGTACTGCCTACTGCTTTTGTCAATATAGTCATGACAAACGTTATCATGGGCAGGGGTTACCATCATGGATAAAAAGATCTGGCACAGTCCTTGTGAAAAGCTGTGATTATTATGCTTAGAGTGAGAAGGCAAAGAGAAGGGCATCATATTTTGGTTAATCACTTCCATCATGAACCAAACCCGTATAAGCAGCAGAAAATAGGTAGATTTTGCTTTATGAGACTGACCTGCCAAACTCTGATACTGCTAAAACCCAGATACTATGATAGCATTAAGCTGCAGTCTTCACTCAAATACTTTGAGCTCAGGTTTCATTTTAATATCTGCAGTTACATGTACTTGCAGAAGTCAGTCCTACCTGGAAACTTTTCTCTTAAGCTTCCTTTATCTCTGAAGAGGCGGGTGGCTTTGAACCAGGAGAGTCAGCCAGCCAAATGCAGAGAGGGGGCAGACGGACACGAGGATAGACAAATACTGTGCGTGTGAATGTTGAAATGCTCCTGCATTGTGTGTGTGTGTGTGTCTGTGTCTGAGATGGAAAGAGAGAAACTGAAATGGCCTTGGGCTTTTACTAAGAGTGCACTTCAGCAATGAGGAATGTCTAAAGTACAACACACAGCTCCTGCATCTACATTTCAAAAGCTACAACTGAGCACTTAACAAACAACTATGCAAGCCACATACACACATTATTTAGCAATCACTCAGTCCATGTAAACCAGCAGCAGCCAATAGAAAGGAGGCTGAGGGTGTATATGGTCAGACTGTAGAAAGAAGTGACAGGTTGAAGTCTGAATCACAGCCGTTTTGAGGAAGGGAGGTTAATTTAATCATGAAGTGATGATACATGGGCACATGGTAGAGATTAGAAATGGATACTTCGTGGGATTGGCTGTGGCTAGCTTGGAAATGAATCAGCTACTGTACTTGCACCATCAGTGATTCAGAGTATGCTCAGAAAAATCAAAATATTAAAATACAAACCATAGCTCTGTGATGTTATGATGGGAAATACACTGAACACAAGGAAGAACATCTTATTAAACCTTAAAGCTGAGGTAACTGAATATCTTTTGAGATAGCAATGGAAGAAGTGACTATATAACGTGTATGTATGGAGAATTATTACTCCAATGTGCAGGTGATCTAAGCTTGCCACCATTTTTGGAACTTCCAAGAGTTGCACATCCAGCCCCATGACTAGCTTCAACATGACTGTGATTCCAGACCTACCTATTTTGCATTGATGAGCAAATGTAGATGAAACAAATGTGAAAACTTACGTAAATCACTAGGTGACTGATATTTTTTCTTCTCATCTGCGTCTTCTCTCTAGCTCACTTTTCCTAACTAAATGGTCTGCACTTATGACACTTTTCTACCTTATTGGTGCTCATAGCACTTTACACTGTTTCTCATTCATCAATACAGCAACCACACACACACGGCAGAGCTGACCCACCTGAGGCAACATGGGGTTCAGTGCCCAAGGACACTTTGTCACACAACATGTGATAGGAGGAGCTGGGAATTGAACCGTTGACCCCACGACTTGTGCACGAGCGCTCTACACCCTGAACCACAGCCAAGTATGTGCATAACAGTATGTTATGCAGTTCCTTTCCTCATACTTTCCTGTACTTAAATAGATCACAAAGACTTCTTGTTTCTAAAAGCACTCCCATCACAAAGACAAGATGAGACATCTACATAACAAGAGGTGAAATTAGGTCCAGCTTAAGTGGGAGAAACTTGAATGTGGATGCTGTTAAAAAAAAGCAACCACACTTATAGATATACACTGGGTTTGCATGTGTATGTAATAGTGTGTTTACATGAGGAGTTAGTGTGAAGGGGATGCCACCAGCACTCCTCATTTTCTCTCTTTTTTTTGTAACCTTCTTTCCTCGTGTCCTCTCTAATTGTGCTAATATGTTGGTAAGAATGTCTGAAAGGCTGCCAACCCTGCTGGGCATTTTAGTTGACATTTACCTTCATTACGTTAATGAATAAAATGCAGGTTAACGTGCAGGGCTTTTAACACTGTCTGGGATCTAACATAAACATTCTTCCTAGTCTTCCCAGCATTAGGCTGCAAGATATGCTAATGCTTGTACTTGATGAAACACACATAAACACAACAGCACCAGACTTAAAAGTAAGACAACAGGTCAACCTCTGAAAATTCCAAATGAAGCATGTACATACTGTTTCATAGGTGCTTTAGCAGACATGAGTTGAGCTAAGCTTTAGTTCCCTTTGCCCCTGACATGGTGCAAAGCAAAGAGAAAATTGATCTGTTTTCTTTCTAGATAGAGCATTTAATACTGTTTGATACTGTTAATAAATCCCTGAATGTTTCAAAAACCGCTTTGATTGGCAGGACAAGGAACATTCGTAATCAATCTTAATATCTGCATGCGTCAATATCTACTTCTTTTAAGCACGCTGACATTTCAATGCTGGCTAATAATACATTTGATTTTTACAGTGCTTTTAAAGATGCTTCACAGAGATTATCAACTGGCAAAAAGCAGTAACACACACACAACTATTAGAAACAGGTGACTGAGCAGAGCCGACTGACTGTCCAGCACGGCTTTGTCTCACACACAGTGTGCTGTGGACACAGTAGCAGGACTTTAATACAGCACTGTTTAACAATCACTGCCCTGACTAATGTTGAGGTTTATGTGTCACCTAATTCAAGACCAGCTGGCTCACTGACACTTGAGGACACCCTGACATAGAAACTTTCTTCCTGAATGTCTTGCTTTGCATGGACACTCACCTGCACGATCTCCAGCATCTCAGATTTACTGATGTACCCATTTCCGTCGAGGTCATACATACTGAATGCCCATTTCAGCTTCTGTTCCAGCTTGCCGCGCGACGTCACACTTAGTGCGATGATAAACTCCCGAAAGTCTATTGTCCCGTCGCCGTTAGTGTCAAATGTGCGAAAGACGTGCTCGGCAAACTTTGAGGCATCTCCGTAAGGGAAAAAGTTGCCATAGATCTTCTTGAACTCCTCCATGGAGAGGTTGCCACTGGGGCAGTCCCTCAGGAAGCCCTTGTACCACTCCTGGATCTCGTGCTCGGTGAAGTCGGTGCTCTCCAGCAGGTCCTGCATCACCTCGGGTCGGAGCTTGCTGTTCTGCTTCCCCATGTCGTTCGGTCCTGTCGATCACTCTGCTCACAGCTGGAAGAAACAGAGAAAGGAAATGGTGTTGTTTTAGCATGAGATCGACATCAACAGACAATATAGAGTGTGACAGCAGGTGCAATATGATCTGTGCTGTGGAGATGATGTAGAGTTTTAAACTGTGACTGGTGGGAGTTAATGGAAAATAAACCATGTTGTTGTGCTTATCATGTTTCAGAGTAAAAAATATAACAATCATGTGTGCAGGTTCTTTTTATGATTCCCTGCAGCTAATGCTATGAGAACAATGAGGGAATTTCTGTGAAGGCAAACTGCATTCATGTTTTCTATGCCTTGGCTGCGTTTGCTTTTATGGCTCATGTTACTGGTTTAATTGTGTCTCTGACCAGCCGCAAAACAAATAACAAATCCCTTCCTGTCATTACTATAAGAACCAGCCAGTCCTTTGACAAACAGGGTTTGTTTTCTACTTTACATTGAAATTAGCTCCTCAAGTGGCTTTATTGAGGTATGGACCAAAACCCTTCTTTTCAGTTTTTTTGTTATCAGGACTTAAATCACCCTCTTTGTGCAAACTAGAAGAACTTTCCATGGAAAACTGCTCTGTGTACTCTGAGTACACACAGTGCCATATGCCCGACATGGGTTTAATTACTCTGTAAAATCTCTCCACACACAAACCTGGCTTAGATGCACAGGGAGGAAAAGGCTGTGCAGTCAGAGGATATTTAATGTGAGCTGCTCAACAAACATCATTCAGATTCATAACCTCTTGAGAAACAATTCCTTAATTCTCTTCCTGGAACTGGACTATCAGTGTTTGTAGTGCCAATATTTATGAGCAGGATACAGCTTTATGATGCCCGTTTGCAGTAGATTCAAATGATCACGTTATGTGAAAAATAAAAGAACTGCTCAAAACAGTAAAAATGATGAGTCATCTATCTGCTGTTGAGCCAGAATAAGGGCTAGGACTATTTTATGACAATAAAAAGTGCTGGCTGCCATGTTAACAACCTTTAAAATTACAGGGTGACCTGGATGTTACAGTCATACACCTGATGGAACAGACATTAAATTGTACTGCCTGTTAATCAAGTCCAGGCTCGTATTCTAATCACTTCATCCATGAATCCATGTGGACGTTTGTGCCATTATCTAGAGAAATGCCTAGCAGGCGGTCCTGAAATTGCCTTGACAAGAATGGGATGGCCCGTGACCCTTACGAGGACAAGCGGTTAAGAAAATGGATGGATGAAAGAATGGGATGGATGTGAGGTCACAGTGGCCTTGACCACTGACCACCAGAACGAATCAGTTTGAGTGGACACGTGTACCAATTCTGAAGAAATTCCCTCAACGTGGAAACATTTTAACTTCGACTCAGCGGTGATGACAGCCATTATGTGGAGGCATAATAACATAAAACTTCTGAGAAAATGTAAAAACATAAAAATAAGCAGAATGACAATACTTCAGAGCTGTGTTTTAAACTCTGACTAGGTTGTTACTACCTTCATTTATTTGCATGATTATGTCATTCTTAGCATCTTTTGATATTTAATATTGATCACATTGGACTTCTGTAAAGTTGTTAGAAACATCTGTCATCTGATAAAAATAGATAAAATACAGGCAGACAAATGGAGAGTTAGAGTAAGTGGGGAAATTGTTGACAGAGGCAAAAAGTGACAAGAGACACAGTGGAAGAGGTCTGGGTCTGTTTTGTTATCTGTCCTTCTGGTGACACAAACAGGAAATGCCTACTCCTAGTCTCAGTGAGACTGTACTCTCAATACAATGACTATGCTCCTTCTGTTTATGGGAATAAGTACATGCTCATATTTTTAAATGGGACTTATCATAAACGTTTAAAACAATCAAAGTACAATTATAGGGATCTCATTTATTTTGAAATTACTACAACACATGCAGTAATTTCACAGCATCACACATCATGTAATACAGTATATGTGAATACATGTGGATGTGGTAAACCCATTCTAGAAAACAATAAAACACATAATAATGATAAAATGAATCACTTGTGTACTAAAAACCACCTAGCAAGGTCTTTGACACACACGCACAAACACACTGTAGGAAACTGCAGGAAGTTACTACAACAGCAGGAAGTGTCTTTCAAATCACACGTGAGCAGGTCATCTACAGTGTCTAGTTACTTGCTACAATCTCATACTGAGACCAGTTCAATCTATCAACCAGTCAAAAATAGCCCTTATCCAGTCAAGGTTACACCAAGGCTACAACGGAGAAGAAATCCCACAGTGTAAGAAAGGAATGAGGACTGATAATTTATCAGGTTGGAGTGTTCTGTATTATCTGATGAAAACCTCCAGATTACACAGTGCTTTAAAAGAGTCACATGCCCATCCAGGTGGCCAAGAGCTTTCACCTCTCTTTGCAATGAATACAACTCTGATGTCTGGGTGGGACAAAATTGTAAAGGAAGCCATCACTTGAGTGGCACACAAATAAATGGTAGAATGGTTATTGCAGGGCATTATTTTTGACACTCTCCTCACAGTCTCTGACTTTTCTTTGCACAGTCACACAGTGCCAAAAAAAACATTCTTAACATTAAAACAGCAGCATGTTGAAAATGTGGGAAGAAAAGTTAACATAAGGAAAAACAGTCTCTTAAAGTATTAGTTAACAAAGACAACAGTGGTGAGGTGTTACTTTCTGTATTTACTGTAATATTCTCGTAAAACCTACTGTAGGATGTTGAGAAAAGAGAATCTACAGTAATGCTAGTGGTAGGGATGAGATTCAGTAGCATTTGAATTCAGTTCTGAATCACTTTATCAAATCTGAATCTGTCCCAAGTAGTTATTTAGTTTTTTTATACCACTCACCACTCAAAAGGTTATTTAGTGGCAACTGGACTTGTTTTTGTTCCTTGAAGACGTTTCACCTTCCATTCCAGAGGGCTTTCTCAATTCTGAATTAATTTAGTTGCCACTGAATAACCTTTTTTGGGATAACCATGACCTGGATGACTGAGAATCTTCACAGACACTCAGCTGTAACTTAATATTTAAGAATCTAACTTGACATATCACCATCACTATGCTGTAACTATCAAGTCTAAACCATTTCAATGTACTGTTGGGTTATTGTGCTTTTGGTTTCAGAATTGTCACATACCTAGTATCTAGTGGCTCTGTGAGGCTGTACCGACGCAAGTGCTCACAAAGACATATAAAGTATAATTTTTACTGTGTTCATCATCTTTGTTGAGCATGTGTTAACAGATGAAGCTGGTGGAAAAGCCAGTTTTGGAGATATTAGGCCAAAAAAATTCATTTGGGAAACTGATATTTTGAAGGAGAAAAACATACACTAACAGCGAACACCTTTGCATATAAGACTATTGTGATGTTTAAAGAATCCTGTGGCCTATAATGGCAGGATGAAATTACTACAATTGAGAGTTTGATTGAAAAGGTTAAAAAAACTCTTGACTTTATGCCAATTACCACACACTTTAAGGTGCTGCTGCTGCAGTAACTGACCCTCTGAGTGGTTACACTTCACTCTTTACTAATGGAAACCACGGCCACGACCTCGTCCACTGTATCAGTCTACACACAAACACACTCAAAGTCAGGACTGTTGGACATAATGCATTCCCTAGCCACTGTCATAACTAAATGTCTAACAACAACCTAATTCTAACTTAATCTTACACCTAAATCTTAACCCTTAAACAGTCACCTAAAGGAGCGTGAGAAAGTGCTAAAAGCGATCAAAGGAGTCGTATCTGTCTGTGCATATGTAGTGAAAAGAGAACAACACGTTGCAACGTTGCATACGTACTGTACAGTATATTTGAGATTGACAGCAGCTGACGTGAGATGAGTAGGCATTGGTGACTGGCAGAACACATTTCTGTGCCTCTCGAGGCTGCTGTTTGCCTCAGAGTGCTGTTCAAAATGTCAGATAGAATTGGAGAGCTGCTTTCTCACAGTTGGGGCTGGGGGTGGTAAATCTAAACATTTTTATTTTAATCCGACAGTGCATGCTTACTTACCACAGCAAAAGTCTAGGTTCATTTGGTCCACTAATTAAGCACGTTACTTTTATCGACATTTGTTAGCTACTGTGTAGCAGATGGTTTTCTGTTGCTCTACTGGGTCTAACATTCATTGTCTTGATATTCACTGTATATAGCTTCAGGTCCTCCAATTCACTTCTTAGCATTACTTCCTGTTACTGCTTCACACTAAAAAAACATCCAGTTGGTCAAGAGGAAGTGATTATGACATTTTAATTGATAAAGTTTTCATACAACAGGAGTTTGACTAATTAGCTTGCTTTCTACCGGTAATGAAATCTATCTGTGACACTGTCAGTATCATTTCAACACACACAAAAAAAAGAAGGCTGTCGGTTAGGAATTAGAAGCCTGATTTGGTCTACCTTTGTCTGAAATGAAGGACCTATTGTTTCCAAAAATATTAAGAATTGTTAGTGGTAAATCAGCGCATTTCCTCTCTTCAAGCCAGCTGCAGAACCATTTGCACGCTGCATATAATCACTCCAACCAAATGGATTATCATTCAAATCGAGCGTGCAGGGATAGGGGCAGACAGTAATTCAGATTCAAATAGAGTCTGGGCAGAACTGGTTCAATGGCCCGGATTTACATTCACATTATAACAACCCAGCCCCTTCAAACATGCGCTCACCAGTTAAGCGGCAGAAATTTTCTATCCACCTCCTCTGTGGACAAAACAATCTCCATATAAAAAAAATAAGGCCTGTAAGCCTGTGATAATGTTAATGCTGTATGAACACATTAATAAGAAAACGTTCATGCACTGACAGGAGAGAGGTAAGAGGTGAGAGAGGGAGGCAAGATGAACATTTTCCTTTCACATTTTATTCTCTCTACCACCGTTTCTCTTTTCTGATTTTTTTAAGTGGCAATTATCATTCATCAAACCAACCTTTAATTAAGAACTCTTTATTTTCTACCCACCCATTCATAAACTCCTCTCACTCCTCAAAAAAAAGAAGAAAAAAGAAAAAAAGAAAAAACACGACTGCACAGGAAAATGTTGTGTGGACTAAAACTAAGACTAAAGAACACACAGCACTATGTATGGCTTAAAAAGGACTCATGGACACTCATGAAAACATCATCTCTCTACTACCAGTAGAAGGAGCATCATGATTTAAAGCTGCTGCCTCTGAGCCTGGACAGATACATCGCTGAGGGGAAGTATCCTAGCTGGGTACAAGCTGGGTGATGCAGCAGGACAATGATCCTTAACATTCAAGTTAATTACTTCTAACAGATAAAATCCACCTTTTGGAGTGACACAGTGAGAGCCTAGACCTCAATCTAATACAGATGCTGTAGAATGACCTCAAGCAAGCTGTTCAAACCTGATGGAAGCAGTTCTGTGAGGAAAAATGGTCCAAACTTTCTCCTGAACATTGTGCAGGTCTGACCTGCAGCTATCAGTAGCACCTGTCTGAGGTTACTGCTGCCAGAGGAGCATTGACCATTTATTACAGTAGGGTCAAGAAGTCTGAAACCACAGTGAAAAAATCATAAGGTTCGTGGAGAGTACATTTTCAGGGAAGAGTCTGAATTCCAAAAGCATTTTATTACGCCACAAAAGAGCAATTTACCAACAGACTTTGATCTACTGTATGACCAGATTGCAATGTGCCTTCATCTCCAAAGAGGTCTCCAAAAGCTCGGGCAATGGGAAGTGAGGTGGGAAAACACAGAGATATGCACTAGCAGACAGCCAGGCGTAGCTAGATAGAGGGTGTCCCAAGACAGGGACAGATGAATTTGTACTACTTGGACTAATGCCAACATTTGTAGGGTATTAACTCCTGTTCAAGTATACCACCTTCCCTTTTCTTTTGTTTTAAAGCTGATCGTACGTGGGCAAGCTCTTTCCTATCAAATCAAAAGCAAACCCAAGACAAACAACCTCTGAAGTATTGTCAGATTGATTGGGGTTTCCACCTGGTTAGCCTGATGCTGCCCACAGCTGTTATTTTCAGCTGCTATACTTTTAAATGGCCTCCTTAGACTTTAATAGGTTACTATGGAAACAGACCTCATAGAAAGAAAAGGATGAGGCGGGCACACGTTGTGTCTGTTGACTCAGGAAAGGAAAGAGTGAGAAGTCAACAATGACAAACTTCCTCAAGTTAATTTCATTATCAATTTAAGGTTATATAACATATAACAAGGGGTATATACTGTAAGTCCATTTATGAAACCACAGTGCAGTGTGTCTATAGTCGTGCGTTCATTATACATCTAGGATTAAAGTGAATTAAGGTGTAACTACTCAGTGAGGCTGACTGAATCAAATTGGGACTATTTTAGAGCAGTACTGTGATTTACTAGGTGATTGTTCACAGTGCTGTACAGCTCTGGTATTACAGTCTGGCTGAAGTATATGTGCGAAGGCTGCAGGCATCATGTTTTTACATTTAAACTTGTATCATTCTTGAACTTTCTTTGTCCACTCTTCTTAAGGGAACAGGTGTTTACGTAACTCTGATTCTTTAGAATTTGTAGCATTTAATTCTCGTGTAGCTGCGTCCAGGACCAACTTCCATACAGTGGGGACTACTAGGTGCTAGTTGTGAACAAAAAACAGATACAGCAACTGAAAAGTTTGTAATAGATTTAAGTCTTTAAACACCAACTACTGCCTGTGATGCTTTGTTTGTTCCAAAGATGAATTTTCCTTAAAACTGATGAGTGATGATAAAGAAGAACTGCCTCCCACTCAATCACACCTGCTGGACACAAATTTCCATCAGCATTGTGAAAGATGAAGTGGGATGGCTGTAAAATGTTCCAAAGATGAACTATAACCAATAAAAGATATCTGCAGAGCAACTATAAGACCAGCTGGAGAATGTATGGCTGTTACACAATGAGGCCGTTGTGCCTTATGAGAAACGGAGCAGAGAGGAGAGAGGGAGGAAAAGAGAAGAACATGACTGGGGGAGCGTCAGAACCTAGAGAAGGATCTGACTGGAGAACACCCATGGGGATGCAACAATGCAAGTTCTGCTTCCTGTGGTCAAAGCAAAATATAGGAACAGCCTACAATATCATGAAAAATAACAAACAGAACGGAAGCTACATCGCAGAGTGTTTTTAGGATTTGTGGGAATACACACTGATAGGTCATTTGAATGAATATTCCTATGTTGTACCTGGAAATGTAAGAATCTGTAACTTCAATGTAAATATAATTACATTTTAGAATTCCAGCGCTTAATTCCACACGGAGATTCACTCATGTTCAGCTTCAAGTGTAAATCACTCTCTTGTAAAACTCCTCAGAACACTGATGTTTTATGTTCATGAGTGTAGCAACAACAGCAGCTACTTTGAGAGAAGAAGAAACAGGCAGTTATTGTGCACAGTGACATGGTTAAAAATGCAGTGACCACCCAACAGCATGTTTATATACATTTCAAAAGTGCTTTCTCAAGTAGGTTTCATTCTTAAACGCCATGTGAATGACAAACCTCGTTTCTGTAACTGTGGTGGGAGATTGGAGGAAGCGGACTTCCCCAAGCAGACTTCCTTCTGGAATAAGAAGTAGCCTCTAGTACTCTAAATCTGTCTTCTGTCACTACTACAGCTACTACCAAATAGTAAGTAGTCCTTCCAAAATAAAATCAGAAGAGAAGTCTGGTTACAGGCCTGCTGTACTTAATCTGGTGTTAAACACCCAAAACTAGAATTGAGGAGTGATACAGATACACAACTTGTGTAGTGGACCAAACCAACTTTACACCGGAAATACTCTCCAACAACTCCAACTGGCCAAAAGGTCCTTTTTCGAGGACAATTAAAATCTGTCCACTCAATCATATAAAGACATGCAAGGCACTAAGCCAGGGGTGTTACAATTTTGTTTAACAAGGGCCAGATTTGATAATGTGAAGAGTCCCAGGGGCCGATGGTCCCTTCAAACATTTTTTACAGTACAATTTACATACATATGCACTGTTTTTTAACAATTTTAGTTTCATTGTCACAATTATCATTTTTAAATGGCATTGTAACCAAACGTAAGCCTCACAAGATGGGCCAAGATGCCAGGGACGATTTTTTTTTATCCCAGTCTGTCCCGGGCCATAAATAATACATTTTAAAACCGAAACTGTGGGCCATTTAAAATCTGACCATGGACTGTAATTGGCCCACAGGCCGGACTTTGGTCATGCCCGACTCTGTAGTTCTTGAAAGTGTCTTACAGACATTAGGGTTTGATAGTTTTGTTCAGCTCTCTTTCAACAGTAAGCTGCTGGTTTTCAGTAGACAAGTACTGATAAACAGTTGTCCATACAATCAATAAATAGATAAAATATTTATATCCCTCTGGAGCCAGGCCTTGAGTTGGGGCTCGATGGCGAGCGCCTGGTGGTCGGGCCTTTACCCATGGGGCCCAGCCGGGCATGGCCCGAAGAGGTAACGTGGGTCCCCCTTCCCATGGGCTCACCACCTGTAGGAGGGGCCAAAGAGGTCGGGTGCAGTG
>JAUMHL010000009.1:22070455-22106705 GCA_032362345.1 Sandelia bainsii
GTGGGTGTATAAGGCTGTAGCAGCTCAGAGAGATAGGATGGGGCAAGGCCATGGAGGGCTTTAAAAGCAAATAAAATTTTTTAAAAATAAATCCTAAAAGAAATGGGCAGCCAGTGTAGTGAAGCTAAAATAGCTAAAAATTAATACTGTGCCTGTCTTGACTTTCTTCCTGTGGTCCACTTTAATATACAATAACAGTAAGAAAACAGTGAGCCCATTTCAGATTATGTTCACTGTTGATGTAGTGATTCTCTTTTATTCAACAAATTCATGTAGGTTTCATTAAAATGAGAGATAAAAAAGAAAAAAAGGCTGGGTATTGGAGTCATAATCCGAATAATGCAAATACAGTATAGGTTAAGCCACAGGAGACTGTGTACTTTGAGAAAAGCAAATCAATAAGAGCTGCTGATCACAAAGTCTGTCATCATGTTTAATGTCCGCAATTGTTATCATCAACACGAGACAGTCCTGCAGCTGCGATGACTCACAAGTCAAAGACACGCATCTCACGAATCGCAAGGCCAGGTGTCAGCACATAGCATCGAAATCATCAAAGAACGAAAATAGGTGCTCACTGTGGAAGTTCATGCATTTTAAAAATTTGTGCTTAAACAAAAAGTGCTTGGCTGAGCAAAGTGAGTCAACAAAAAAGGAGACATGTGGAGTTCAAATTCTGCATATAAATAAGAAACTGAAGAAAAAAAAAACTGTAAGATATATTTTTATCTCTGTGGGGATTTGGACACAGTTAATAGAAATGGCTTCATAGAGTATCTGTATGAGTAACTGTGCATCATCAGAGAAAAATCCCAGGGTGACAAATTTTAGAAAACCAAGTTTCGAAACATCAATGGCTACACCCACTGTGTAAGAGACTAAAGAGTGAGCTACATTTTTATTTTGAACCTTATCTGTACACTGTTCCTGCTATGCCTCGAATTCAATTTTGAGCATTTTAACATTTCCCTTTCACTTCAAGCTGAAAATCTGTAGTGTGTTTTAATTAATACATTTGTTGTATATTGCACATGCAAGGAGGACAATGCTAAAACCATCCAACTGGCTAATCCATTTCTTACTTATACTTAATTGTATTTAATGTATTTGACAGGGATAGTGTACAAAAACAGTGATCTCACCAAAAACAGAGAAGATGCTGTGTACCAGATTTAGCGAGTAGTTAACTGACATTCTTGAGTAGGTAGATCATGTGAAAACATATTTGTCTTTAAGCTATGTGGTCAAATGTGAGAACTGTACTTGGTGACACAGTAGAATAACAATGACATAATGTTAAAGAACAAATGCAAACTAGATGCTTTCCCTATAGAGTTTAAAGTTGAAAACCACACACTACAGAAACACCGGGTTTAATTAAAGTGATGTCACCTACTGGTTTCTCAGACAACATATTAAAACTCTGATTTAGGCTTTCAGATTATTGCCGTCTCTGTGAGTTACTGGATCAAGAAATCTTTTTTTTTTTCAAAAATAGCTGGAACTGAGCTGTGTGGTACTTTAATACTTAAGTACTGTAATACGAAACTGGTGCATGAATTCTTGAGTGAGCCACACAGCACCATAAACACCACACTTGCGAGTGAATGGATGGAGCGAGGGGGTGTATCTTGCAAGGCCTCCTCCTGAAGGCAGTGGGCAGCACATCATGTTCCCTTGTTCAAGCTGTCACCACCATGTCCGTGGGACGAATGAGCCCGACAGCCGATGATCCTGTTTGATCTCAGCCACTAAGCCACACTCGAGTCGAGCAGAGTGGAAGCACGAGGGATCAACCGCAGGGCTCTGTCCGCTATAAGGCGGGTGGGATGCTGCGATATATGCTTCAAGGATATTTTACGAAGGACATGCCTTGACATTTAGAATTTCTTTTTCACCGGACGTCATGGAAATATAGTCTCAGCTTTTGTCGTAAAGTTTTCCTAATATGGTCTAAAGGCATGTACAATGCAACTGTGACACCCTGGGGTTAGATCTGGCATGTGTTGCATGTTATCTCAACTTCTCTCAACCTGCCCTGGCTCAACATTTAACATCAATAAAAGACGGACATGCTGCATATACAAAAATCAGCCTGTAAAGTGACTTGTTGGATTGGGGTGCATCTGACGGCGTCATAGCTGAGCTGTGTCCTTGGTTTCAGTAAGGAATGCCAACAATTCTGACTATCCATCTTGGGAAAACTGAAAGGCAAATGTAGAAATAGTTTCCCACATTGTCCGTGTTTGATCAGCGCAAAAGACCCAAAGAAAACCAAACAACCAGCTTACAAGTGATAGCATGCTGTCAGCTCTGGTGAGAGTATTTATCTGTGGTCACTGCATGCAAAACCAGCCCTTTTTTCGGGGGTCGTCTTCTGTTTGCCTCTCCAATGCACTTCTTGTTACTTTCATTCGCACTAAACCAGGTGAAACAGATTAACATGCACTGGTACAACCTAAAGGGACAGATTGATGTCCCTAAGGTTTATCGAACTTGTTTTACTGGGATGACTAAGTAAACTGTTAAAGGATGACACTGATATATTACTTACCCCTCTGAGATTAATTGGATTGAGTAAAATGTTTCCACATTTCTCCTTGGCTAGAAAAAAGTGAAATAATGATATCTTTAAGACTGTTTCCACAGGAAAGTTCCTGATACTTCTCTTTCCCAGGAACTGAAGTCCTTCTGGGAATTGTGATTTCCTTTTCAACAGCAGGGCCAAAGTCCCAGAAAGATTAAGCAAATGAGCTGCTGGTATATCAAAAGCACAGTGGTCAGTTGCTTATTGCATGTGCAGTGAGCTTTTAAAAATGTCTGGTATGTAAATGCTGCACAGGATTTATTCAGTGCTGCAGGCCCCGCCCCAATAGTTCCTGGACCTTCAGAAATAACCCCTGACAATGGAAATTTTTTGGTTATAGAACTTAATTAAAACGAAACTAAATTTAGACCCTGGGTTATATGTCTCTAAATGCAGGTAGAGAAATTCAATTCCTCAAAAGGTTCCTGGTCCCATGGAAAGGTTCCTGCAGTGGAAGCAGGTGTTTTGGAATTAACATCACTAATGTTAAGAGTCTCCTCTAGATTTAAAATAAGCAGAACTCCAATTTGTTTATTCATTCAGCCAAGCATAAACTGCTTACAGGATTTGCCATAAAATCATCCATGTGCTGTTAAGTGTTTGAAGGAACGTCTGTGTGTTTAGTATGTTATAGATGTGAATTGACAAGCTAATCAAATAGCTCACTGGATATTTCTCTGTACCGTCAACTCAGGGTCGAAATGTCCTCTCAACTTGTTATAAATTAACCTATCATTTACCGTAGTGCATGGAGTTTTTGTTAAAGGTAACACCACATAGCACCTCCAGTCTGGTCTGGTCCTTTATTTTGTGTGGTGTTTGGGGACAGCACAGAGTGTAGGTCATCCGTATTATCCAAAATATATGCATATGATGGTAAAAAAGCAAACATCTCATTCAAATATATGGGTAATTCTCATAAATTGCATGTCTTTGGACCGTGGCAGGAAACAAGTTCAACCCATGCGAATGAGTGTTAACCACTCTGCTGCTCAGAGCGTTTGTACTAACAAATGCAGTATGACATGGCAAGTGTGTGCTGACTGAAAACAATGACATGAAATAAAGTATACGTGCAATCAATTCAGCAGTTTTATCAACTGACACAAACATAATCACTGCTGCTCTAAGTCACAATTACTGTAGTGAAATGAGCCTGGCACAGTGCATCACAGCCCCTCATTTCAGCAACTTTTAACACTAAAGATAGGTTTGAGCTCTGAACACTTGTATTCTCATCACTCTAATTCACTTTTCCCAGCATACTCCCATTACAGACTGGTGAACAATTTGTGTATAAATTGTTAATAATTAATCAATTACTGTAGTTTTGTGACTCACCAGGTGGTGCGTGTGGATGCCTACAGCCCAGGTTTCAAGCAGCTGGGTCACTCCTGGTGTTTGGGCTTACAGTGTCCTTCCTTATCCACCAGTGACCTTGAATTGAAGTTAACAGCGTCTGAAGGAAGCCAGAAAGAGCTTACTTTTAAACTTCAGTTTTACTGCTAAAATTTATGTCACAATGTATTTAATTTATGAATAAAACAACTTATGTTTTGAAGATTTGTTTCTTGGCATTTTTAACCTTTATTTATCAGACACTAGTGAAGAAGTAGACAGGAAACATGGGAAAACAGTATTTGTATGCAGCCAAATCATCAACTGCGAAGATTCGCTTCTTCTTCGCAGTTGATTGATATTTTAGTGTCTAAGCCTACCCTAATGTGATATACACCACACATTTTAGTCACACAAATGATCACAAGTCGGCTGTGTGAGACTGAGAGTGCAGTGATTGAAATCAGATTACAGATCTGTGTACATATGTACAAACCGGATTCATTGTGCTGACAGTCTGCAGCAAAGTGAGGGAAATCTTCATCACTACTATTGAAGTGTGAAAATGAAGCAATCGCCACGTCAGGAAATTACTACTTAGCCAGTTCAACCCAAACCCTATAAACTTTCTTCCAACAACACAGGAAACAACTGTTCGTGTGCAACTTGTGCTTACTTCTTTATACCCGCCTGAAGCACAAGCTGAGGAACTCTAACACTGTACATAACGACGAGAGCACAACACACGGAACCGCAATGAAGGAAAAGTCCCCAAAACGAAGCTGAAGACAGAAGTTTACGGAGCTCAATTAGCACAGCGAGCAAAGATGCTGACCTAACCTGCTGTCCAAACAGCGAGAGGAGCAGCTAGCTAAAACGCTGAATGAGCAACAGTGTTTGTGGAGCTAATGTTTCATCACACCGCTGTCCAAAGAAGATGCGCTAACATTAGAGAGTCTAACGTTACCACAACGTCACACCACTACACGCTGACGCAAAATTGGGGCCTTTAGGAGAAATAACAGCTAAATTTAAAAACAGCAGACCTACCACTTAGGTTAGAAATGTCCACAGGTCAGCTTCTTCAGTCGGTTACTCGCCCAATTGCAGAGCAACACTGAGAAACACATGCAGCCCCAACAAGTGTCCGTGTGTAGAGGGTTAAATCAAAGATAACATATACACAAGATGTGCTGCGTAGGAGAGAAAAAGTGGCTCGTCTTCCGGTCTGCCAATTCGTGTCTGTCAGGACGCATGCGCTTTACAACTTTATCTTTATGACATTTTTTATAAAACATGACTCGGTAGATTTTTTTTTTCTAAAAAGAAATTACGTTTAAGTGTGTGGTAGGCTATTCAGGAATACGAGCAGAGTGAGACTTCTGTCTTCCTCCTCCCATCTAAACACGTCCTGCAGAAGTACACTGTGATTTTATTAAGCGACATCTGGCTCCATCTAGCGGGCACCCAGGGACATTTCCTCAAAGTAAATGTATAGGTTATTAAGGTTATTTATTATAAGGCTTAGGTGACGATCTACTGCTTCAATCTAACTTCAATGCTGGCGTACACACAATCTATCTTTACTAATACAATTTACCTATCTTTGGCATAATCTTTCAGTGTTTGCAGGTTTTAAGCAAAGTTTAAATTTAATACAAAAAGCACTACGTAAAGTGTTTCTGGATTAACCACAGGAATTGTTAAAACAACAACAACAACAAAAACAACAACAAAAAACAACTAATCTGGTTTTGGGTAAATTCTCAGAAATCAAAACTAAGTTTTAAAAAGATCTTGTTATATGCCACTGAATAGTGGTCACAAGGAGAACATGCAGGGCTGGTCTACTCAATAGGCCTAGCAGGCACTGTGGCCAAAGAGGTTAATTAGGATCTGTCTGAAGTGGCTGTTCTGATCCTCATCAATCTTTTAGCTCTGAGTATCAGCCAAAAAATCAGAATCAGCTTTAGTGGTCAAGTATGTTTGCACATACAAGGAATTTGACTCCGGTTTCTAGTGGTTCACTACATGTTTAAACACACAGAAAGACAAGAAAAATCAGTTAAAAGTTGTGAATGTTTCTGTGCACAGACAAGACCAGCAGGTGGTGTTCAAGTGCTGTGCTTCACAGTATTTTCTCATTCTGCACATCTCACTTCATCTCATTCAGTCAGTCATTTTATTGTGTTACATTAATCTTGCTGCTGAAAAGCTGGATATTTATGATAGTGTATAGTCAGAGTGGCTGTAACGGTTGTCAAAGTCAGTTTAAAGCTACACCACATACTTTAGACCATATATGTCAATATATTTTGTAGAAGTTAAATAAATGAAAGTGTTGAGTTTAAAGTTTTATCTACATACAGTATGCTCCTGAATCAGAGGCATTTCGTACTGTACATCACCATTCTGACCCCCTCCCCTTCTCCCATGTATCGGTCAGATCTGTCCATAAATCTGCTTTTACGGCGACTTAATCAAGAAGAAGTGATGCCAAGTGTAGTAATAAATCCTGCAGGAATACTAATTGGGGTTTTGAAGGGTCAGAGGACTGTGCCCGTAACATAAACCACCATGTCACATGCCTCTGACATGGTGGTTTTTCAGATTATGCATTCAGTCCCATTAAAGCACTGGATGAGTTAGAAGTTGAAACAATAGATTTGACCATTAAAATGAAAAATTGGACATAATACAATTAAAGCTAACTGGGATTTATATAGACACACAGATGTGCTGCTGCATGAGCTTATCCTTCATATAGAAGTAGTCATGAAATGCTTCTTATTGTTAGACCTAATTGAAATGTTGCTTCAGCAGAAATTGTGGGCGTTGAAGAAATGAAATGGAAAGATTTAATCATCATCTGTTGTCCGGAGCATAAACAAATCTACTCTTTGTTCAGCTGAATCTTAATTACTGTTAATCACAATTAACCGGCCAATAAAGCAGATGGAATAAATGGACAGCTAATGGCCAAATGACCATTCTTTACGTCAACAAAAGCCACAAAAAGAAGGCAAAGAATTCTATAATAAGTAAAGCTTGGTGATCAGAGGACGGCGTAGAAATGGCCCAAAAAAACAAAAGAATGTGTCCAGAGGGGAGGATTACATTTATCAGAGCTGCAGAGCTGCCATGCAGACAGAGACGGGATCAGAGAAGGATAACTCACAGAAAACAGGCTTAGTGAAAAGCAAGAGAAAAAGCTCAAGCTATCCGAATAATAAAGGAATAAATGTATGAAATAGGACAAAAAAAAGTTTTTAATTATTTCACTCGCATTTTGGAATGAAATTGCTAATTATGTCAACAATGATTCCGTAAAATTGTTATCTCCAGAAAAAATTTGCTCATGCCTTTTACGCCGTGCAGCATTTTTAAATGAATTAATTAGGCGATCACAGTAATTACTGTTTATATTGTTGTTAATGAGCCCAAAGGCGAGCGAGCTGCACTCATCCAAATTACAGTCATGAGGCACGGAGCCAAGAAAAGGTCCAAACCAGAGAGTCGCATGTTAAACATTCCTTGTTAAGAGATAACCAAAAGCATAGGTAATAACCTTTGATTTGCTTCTGATCACACATCTCTCCCTAATTAATGCATGTCATTATTTTTGACAGGTGAATGGAAACGACTGGTTTTAAACATTGTTTTAAACGCTGTGAGCCCTGAAAGGTGCTGTCGATCTGTATGTGCAGTTGAATATGCACATAAATCGCGTCACAGCCACATTGTGTCATTTTGCTCGTTTATCATTTCATTTTTTTTCATTTTGTCAGGCATCAATCTCAGGTTTTTTCTTCCCCTTCTGTCCAAATTTGGTCTGACATTTACTGGCTGTGTTGTATTTCATCACGCGCCGCAGCCGTCTGAAAATACAATAGATGAGCTTTATATTGGAAAGGTCTTATTGTAAATATGATAATTCCATCAGAGTCAGTAATCAGGTTTGTGAGTGGACGACGCACACACCTGAGAAATGTCCTTTTATTTTGTAGTAGAAGAAAAATGTTGAAGTAATGGAGCAAACAAGACAGAACAATCTATTTTTACAAAGTCACAAAATTCAAATAGAGGGTGCAACCAGGTAGTAAGGGACCGTATGAAAAGTGCCCTACTTTATCTTTCCCTTAAAAAAATTCTTTGCGCTTCTACATAATAAAAAAACAAAACAAAATAAAAATCCAAATTCAAATTTATCATAGGTGCTCTGAGAATTTTCTGTAAATGTAAAAAATATGACTATTTTATTGATATCATTTTGACTTTGGATTATTTCTGCAGCAGTACATCCAGTCACCTGTTAGCTGTCTACAGCTTTTTAAAGAAGAAAAAGAAAATCCAGAACGCATCAATCTTGCTGTGTTTAACCCTTTCTCAATTCATTTGTTTTGGATCTGGGAGTAAATTAGACTGAAGAATGAAAATTCTGAGTGTTTGCTTTCAGGAGTGCACATCTACCTAGTTTTCATATAGAATTCTGAACCCAATGCTGCTGACAACGTGCATAAGTTTGTAGTGTATGCTGCTTGTGAGTGTGTGCGCAGTGTGTGTGTGTGTGGGAGAGGCTGTGAGGAAGAGACATAAAGAGAGAGAGAGAGAGAGAAAGGGAAGATGTTGCACCTGTGTTTCTGGAGGGGGTCATCCAGAGTTGATGATGTCTTCCTGCTTCCTGGTGTAAAAGAACAAGGAAAAGATATTTTGGTCGCCTTGGTAACCATCATGCTACCCCAACCCCTCCCCCCTACCCTGAAACACACACACACACACACACACACACACACAAATACAACTTGTCAGTCTCCCCAGAAGGTGATGACTGCTATGGAGCCGACTGAGGAGCTTTAAAATCTGCATTCCGGAGGAGAGAAAGAAGACTTTCACTTCCTTTATATTTTCACATGAAGAAAAACCCCTGAGTACGATTTCATACACATGTGACCTGTCTCACAGCCAACAGTTGAGCGAGAGAAGGAAGAAAAGAACAAAGCAAAGCACTTGTTGACAGCACTGAGCTACTTGCTGCAGCAGAGAAAAAGAAGGAAGGATGTCTCTGTATTTGTCAGGCAGAATAAAATCTAGAATTACGGACAATAGAAAACATTAAAAGCATACAAAACATAACCTTAAATGTCAAGTTTCTGCAATCTCCTGCGCTTGACTCACAATAAATATATTTTTTTCGATGCAGCATAGGAATAATCAGGACCAGGCGAAATAAATGTGTGTTTGCACAGACGCTTCAGTTATTAAGACAGAACTTTAATTGTGAAATAATGCGTCCCAGCCAGTCTGCATCCTGTACAGAATCCAGCTCAACGCTGCGAGAGAGCACAAGGGCTGGTAATTAAAAAATCACTGCACACATGATGCAAAGGCAAATGATACATGAGTGGGCTGTTTGTGAGCAGTTAGCTGTATGAGTAAAAAACGTGAGCAGAGCTTATCCCAGCCCGTGTGTGTGTGTGTGTTTAGGGCTGAGGGGCCAGGCCAGCTGCAGCACCAACATGAGAACAACACCCATCAGCAGCTCTGATTGAGATGCTGCATTGAAATGTTCTGGCTGAGATCAGATGTGGCACAGAACCTTGTTCATGAAGGTCACACACACACGCAGATGCACGAAAAGAAAATAATGAATGGTGTACTAAAGCACATAGGCTGCATGCACAGTATATACTGTACATACAGGCACAGGGATGAATGTTGATGAATGGGATGTGTTGCAGCTCTAGTCTGAGGAAAACTCTGTCTGAAATTTTGTTGCTGTTTAAGTAATTGCGAGAAAAAAAATGTTGCACTGCAAGATTTTACTCGGTATAAACCAAGATGATACAAACAAGAAATGCATAAACTTGCACATCTTACAACGTTATGACCTCAAAACAAATGTCCACAAAAAAAGACAAAGATTGAAACAGGAAGCTCTGTTTGCAAAATAAGGAAAATCAGGAGTAATTATTTTTATTGCATATTAATAACCTCCTTTACTCTCACTCGCTCTCCGATGTTTAGTCAAATAGATGCTCTCTAATTAATATGTCTGGCGGCCTTATTATTCTTTGAGGGTGATATTTTCCTGTGATGAAAGGCAGAGAAGGTCAATTTTAACAGAGACCCGTGGGAGAGAGCAGGACGAGCAGAGATTCTGATTCTTTTCTGATTGTCTGTGTGTGTGTTTACCTGTGTGCATATGCATGACTCTCCACTGATGTGTGTGTGTGTGTATTTGTGTATATGTCTTTATATGTGAAAATTGTAGCTCAAAACAAAATAGTAGTGAGGGCATTTCTACACTGTGAGGACATTTTGGTCCTTTAAACTATCTCTCTCCAAATGACATCATCTGGAGGAGTCATTGATGTTGATGTGTCTTTGCTCACACAATGGAGGTTGTAGTTTTGGTAGACCTGCTTCCCCAGAACTCCTCCAGATGACATCATCTGAAGGACATTTAGAGGAGACTTCAGGCCAAACCTTTAAGTTGTCCTTTAAGGTCAGGGAAAGGAGTCAGGATATGCATTATGTCAATATTAATGATTCTTATCACATCTATGGTAGAACTGACACAAAACACCACCTGTTGTTTCTGACTGTGGAGAAAAGGAGAACATTAAATATTGTTATGAATCTTAGCAGGTAAGATCACAGATTGCATGATCGCCATACAGTGAACTACTAAACTGTTTTTTCCAATTCTGTTGTAGTGGCAAAAATATTGCTGGCTGGATTTTGGATTTGAGACAATGCTTTTCTAAATGAATAACTCCATTCATTAATGGCACCATTAAACCAGACCAGAATTTGCATTCACACCGGCATCAGAGGTTAGGTTTACACAACAAAAACACTTTGGTTAGGGTTAGGGAAAATATTCAAATGTAAATAAACACTTTTCGCATCGAACCAGACCGTGATAATTCCCTAACTTAGTTATGTGAGTACCATAAAAAACTTGAACACTGCTATAATCACTAAAAGTGGATGCTGTATTTTGCAGAAAACCAATATGACAAGCTTAAAAGTGGTGGACGAAGAAACTCACAACTGCTTATCTGACCTAACCTTTGACTTCCCTGTGTTGCAGACCATTAGAGAACTATCCTGTAAGGTCATAAGGTTCACTATCATGACCTGGGTCCTCCATACTGGCACAGGCTTTAGCCCACGGATCCCCATCGCACCTGCATGTGCTGTCACTCATCCTGTGCAGCAGTCACTCCTCACTGTTTACCTCTGAGCGAGACTGCTGTGACAGTGACTGGCTGAAACCTGCAATAATGAGACCTGCAATTAGCACTGGCCAATCAATGGGGTAATTGCAGTGCGAGACTGATGGACTGTGAGGGGAGAGGAGGGGTTTGCTGCTGGCAACATATCGATTTCCCTCAAACCAATTAGTTGGTTTCCACCACTTTGGAGTGTTGGTCCCCAGCCATCTGCTTCTGTAAAACAGAGAGAGAAAAACATGTTGTATATATCGTATGCTGCACAGATCCACTTTCTATCTGTGTACGACTGCAGAGGGAATCTAAATTAGGATCTTTGTTCATAAACACACCCATGAATCCATTAGTTATACTAGCTTATCCTTTAGAGGGGGTGGGGAGGACACCGTGGACAGGTCGCCAGTCAATCACAGGACTGACACATAGAAACAGGCAACCATTCACAATCACACTATGAGCAATAAAGAGCTGCCAATTAACCTAACTTGCCTGTCTTTGGGCTGAGGGAGGTAGCTGGAGTAACACACACACACAAACACACACACACACACTGACACTGGTAGAGCGTGCAAACTCCCCAGTCGGACAGCCGATTCAAACCGTCTCATGAAGCAACAGTGTTAACTACTGCACCACCATAAAGCAGGTTGCCTATTCACAAACCTTGAATCACATAAACGACGTTAAAGATTAATGTGAATATTAAATTTCTTAGTCAGGAACAGGATAAATTGGCAACAAGTGGAAAACATGTTATAAGAAATTATCAGTAACTGATCAGTGGCTGGTTTCATGAAGACATTTTACACTGGTCTGTAGTGTTAAATGATAGTTTCACAAAAATAAAGACTAAGATTAAGTCTGAAAATTTAGCGACCCAAAGCTAACTTGAGCTAGTACCCGTGTTTCCGTTGTGGACCCAACTGACAAAAAGGGGGAAACATGGCTGATAATAGCCTAATAACTTGCGTAATAATTTGCATCACCTTGTTAACACATTCTTTGCATTGTAAATCGACAATTGATGTTTTATGTAACATCATAATAAATATTCTTTAGCACTTTCAGCAGCTTGCCTCCTCCCCGCAGATCCAGCCCTGTTGACGTGCCTTTTATGCCAGTGGCTGCTTATATACAACTGATGTTCTGGGAGGCAGTTTCTGGAACAATATTTACTTGATTACTTGTTGATAAGGAGACTCAGTGGTTCTGTGATCATTTCCCCCAGATTACATATGAAGAATTCACTTTTTTAGGTTATAGTCCACAGCAACTTCCACTCCCAATGAAGTCCTCCTCTGCTCAATTTCCTCTTTTTGCTGAGGTGAACACTCAGACACATACAGGCCTGGTATTGATTTGGAGAGCTATTTCCAAGATGTCTTTTTTCATTCATGCACTAGTAATGTGCAAAAAGCCAGTCTCTCCCCCAAGTGAAACCATTAATGCATGCAACCTGTCCACCCAACCATAATAACAGAGCCACTTGAGACACAGAGCCACAGCATTGCAGCCATTTTTTTCCATCCTCTTTTTCCAGGGACTACAATCAGAAAAAAAATATTTCGTGCTTTTCACAGAAAAGCTAAATGGATCTCTAATTATAATGACCTTCTCTGAAAAGGTTGAGCTGTAATTGGAAAACAGCCCAAGAGTACAGGCAATCTTCTGCAGAAGTGGCTGGGTGCAGGAGAGAGAGTGAGAGCAGAGGGGAGGAGAGAGGCAGAGGGATGAGGGAATTGTGAGGCAGATCAATTCTGGCATCAAAATAGCAAAATGATGAAAAATATATGATTTTTTTTTTTCTGTCCCTCTGTGTCTGCTTCTCCATCTCTGAAAGGGTAAAAACAAGTTGTTTATTCAAATACAGCACGGAGGCTGGGAAATGATGATGAATGATTGATTTCAGGATAAATATTTCACAGAGATTTTGCTTGTCTGCCAATCAACTTCTCAAAAATGCAAAAGCCTAGTACTCACATCTGAGATATACAAAATACAATATAGGGAACATCCTTTATTTATTTATTTTCATACGGATCTAATTTAAAGTATGTCTCCCAAAGCATTTCCTATACAGCAAGGGAGAGAAACGTAACCAGAATCATCTCTAAGGGAGGAGATAGAAATAGGAAAGGATGGTAATTGCTGCAGAAAATTAAAAACTCCTTTCTGATAAGTTAGGCAGCATTCATTTTCCCTTCCACATCATATCTACAAAATTTGTTTCTGCAGCCAAATTAGGACTATATGCACGCTTTTCATTACCAAACTGATAGATTTTAATCTATTGTTCTTTGCATTCATTTCCCTCAGACTCATCAGAATGTGACACACACACACACGCACGCACGCACGCACGCACGCACGCACGCACGCGCACGCACACACACACACACACACACACACACACACACACACACACACACACACACACACACACACACACACACACACACACCGTGGTGTGATACCCGTCCTGCTCTCTTCTCTGCCACTCTCAGGAACCATCACAATGGAGCTGCTAGCGAGAAGAGAAAACTGCTTCCTCAAGCACACTCTCTCCTTCTCTTTATTGTCTTCAACAAAGCCAGTTTATTAATCCAAAGGGGAAAGAGAGTAGAGAAGAAGAAAAGAAGCTAGAGAGAAGGAGTGGGGTGAACAGAAAGGCAAGTCAAAGCAGTTTTGAGTTTCATCTCATTTTTCTTTGAGAACTGAGAGGTGAAAAAAAAAAGAAATCAATTATGGAACACACCTGAATATTATTTCGAGCACCCAGCCACCCACTCACTGCCTGTCCCCTAGAAAACCAAATTACTCAGCAAACTTATCGCTTGCTGTAGCAGGTCTGGTATTAAAGAAAACAATCAAGCCGGCTTGGATTAATCTCTGACAGGCGCCTTATCTTTAACTTGCACCTTTGTTATTTTCTGATGAGCTGCTCTTTTTTTTCCCGCCACATTGTACCATACCTCACTGCCCCCTTTCATTTTCTCTATGGGCCACGGCAGAGGACCTTTCAGTTTATTAAAAAACCCTTTATTTGTGAAGAACAAAGAGGAGGCGAAGGCAAACAATAAGGTCAGGCAATCTCGTTCCTGCCAGCAGTCGCTCACCTGTTATTTGGAGTGTTATCAGTGCTAGGGAGGAATTCGCTGAGAGACGGACAGGACAGCAGACGCTGCCGCTGCTCTGTGATGGGTAAAAAAAAGCTGATTGACATATATCAGCCTCCAGCCAAGACCTTTTGGCTGTTCTTCATATCAAAGGATAGAGGCCTCTGGCCACTGCACATTGCTACTGGATTGTTATACAGGAAGTAGAGGGCAATGCTCCAGAGCGTGCACACACGTTTTCACATAAACACACAACAACGCAGCCAGTGCAACAGCATGCACACATTTATATGTATGCGTACTGTAATAGTTACTGCACAAAAAACACAAACCTGTGCAACACTCACACACAGAAATGCATTAAAAACACACACATGTTATTTGACGCATTCAGGCAGCCTTGGTTGCCAGAGTTACTGTAGCCTCATTTAGCCTGCGGCTGATGGAGCTGAATGGAGAAGAGATGCCTTACAGATTGCTGTTTGTTACTTACAACTGACCCCTCTCGCCCCCAACCATTTGTCCTTGAAAGCCCAAACACCTGCCACAACTGGACACAGCCACACATCTGAAACTATGTGCTGGGTCAGAATCAGGATCAAAATCTGAATGAGAGTGGATGATATAATCTTACTGATGCAGCGGTAGAATAAAGACACACACAATGCTCAGGTGTGTATAGTATGATGAAAATGTAATGAAAAAGCTGAAACAGAGCAGTAGCAGAAGAAGGGTATGATTTCTATGTTTTAGTGGGAACAAATACAATCCAAGACATTTAATTTGATATGTCTAATAATTTTGCATCTTAGCTTTTTTCTGCTACTGAAATATTTCCTTCCTTATTTGCATCCTCATTAGCCACCACCTAAGTAGTGGCTTTTCTTCCTGGGCACAACTTATTAATAAATTATTATTTGAAACAATTCAGAATAATACAATGCTCAAATAGTTTCTATAATATTTAGCTTTGCCCTGTGATGGATTGGTGACCTGTCCAGGGTGTACCCCGCCACTCGCCCGATGACAGCTGGGATAGGCTCCAGCACCCCCCGTGACCCTTACGAGGACAAGCGGTTAAGAAAATGGATGGATGGAATATTTAGCTTTATGCAATGGACACATGATGGCTAAAGATAAAGAAATGACAATAGATTTTTTAACTTTTGTGTTGGTCACAACCCAGTGTAGTACTGCTTTCCACCAGAGAATCCACCTTCAGCCCATCCCATTCCTGCTGAGATTCAATTAAGTTCCAGCACCCCAATCTGAAGCAGCACTGACTGTGACAAGTGTTGCTGTTCACCTATCTCCCTTCGTTCCACAGAGCTTTCTTTCCTCTGCTGGTCTCTCTCCTCTTTTTTTCTTTCTGGTTCTTTCTGGCCTCTCATCTCCTCCCCCTTCACACCCACTCTTCAGAACAAACATGAAAACTAACGCAAACATACTCACTCAAGCAAATCAAGGCATTTATGCAGATGATACACAACTGTACATGAAAATACATCCTGGACACACAGCTTAAGTAAATAAATGTAATACATGGTGCACTTGACTGAAACAATGTTGCAGTCTGGGAAGGGTTACAAAGCCACTTGTCATGCTTTGCGACTCTGGGCAAGCCCTTAGGGTACATTACAGGGCTGTGGGACAGGGGAATGAAAAGCAACACTGTAAAAAAGACAAAGTGTTGGGCTACAAACTGCTGCTAATCTAAAAGAAAGAGATAGCCTCTTTTAATTTAACCAAAACACACTTTAGTGACTGTCGATTCTTTAGAGACAATGTCTATGGATAGATGAGTCAGTGGCAGGGATCCAGTTACATCTGGCATAAGCAACAACAGTAGTCCACAGTACGAACATCTGTACTGAAGCATGGTGGTGGTAGTGTGATTGTGTGGGGATGCTTTATTGCTTCAGGGCCTTGGCGAGTGGTCTAGTCAAAATCCCCTACTTGAACCCCATTGAGATACTATGGTAGGACCTTAAACAGGTGGTCCATCCATCAGCCACTTTCCAATGTGGCGGAATGTAAAAAGTTCTGCATAGAGGATCGGACCAAAATTCCACCACAGTGATTTGAAAGCTGATCTCTGAAGCATCTGGTTGCAGGTGTTGCTGCTAAAGGTGGTGCAACTCCTGTGAGACAGCGCTCAGCCTATATGCATTTTTCCCTGCTTTGGAGCATCTTACCTAATACACTAACCTTGCTCCTGTAACCTCGTGTATTGCATAGGACATCAAAATATTATTTCCAAGCAATAACAGATGCAACAACTGTATCAGAGGGTAAATAACAAATCACAGAAGCCTAACTGGGTCTCGACAGCTGATTCTTGCAAGAAGTTGAGCTTTGGCTTTAAATAGATTTACAGTGTGACAATCTGATCCACCAGTTACTCAACTCATTAATTTAGCTGCATGGGAAATTTAGACTGCAGGATGATCATGTGACACAGTCCGAAAGCAGTTGTGCCAGTTTTTTTTTTTTTTAAGATTAACAAATTTGCATAAATGTGCATACATACATGCACAACCACACATTTCTTCTGCCATTTGGAAGAAGAATGGCACAGACAGATCCAAAGAAACAGCAGGAAAAGAAAGCATGTATTGAATAGCTCAGTTGGGTCTTCCTCTCTTGGCTGTGCTCTAATGAAGTGGACGCCACAGTCTCCACACTGTGCTGCTGATTCACAGCTCACTCACTCACATTTTCTCCGGTGCTGGAGAACGAAGGCTCTTTTATTTCTTTCTGTCCCTTCTTTTCACTCTTTATCTCTCTCTTTCCCCGCTCCTCCTCTCAGTATCCTCCACAGCTGGGGCATCATTGTGGCCCCTGTGTGCGCATTGTTTGATGTAGTTCTAGGAGTAAATAGACGCGGCAAACACTTGACACAGTTGTTAAACAGAGAGCGTCTAAATGTCCCCTAACTCGACATCAAACACTATGCTAATGGCTGCTGCATTAGTGATAGGGAGCGCAGCAGAGAGGAGGGAAGAGCACACAACAAACACAGCTCAGTGAGACACAGGGTAGCACCGAACAACGCGTCACAGCACAACACCTAGTGTACTGCAGAACAATAGCATGAATACAGAGCAGCGGCATAAAGAGGTTCTTTCTAGATGCTCAGAGTGTGGTGGAGAGTCTTGTCCCTCTCTGGATACAAGAGCAGTAAGATTTTAGGTGAATAGCACCTTGGATAAGAGCTTGCCTGCTTAATTTTCCCCTTCCCAAACCTGTCACCTATAAAAAACCTTTATTTACTAATAACTTACGGTTATGCTTGGGGTAACTGTAATTAATGCTTTCATTAGATTCACTGTCAATTCACTTCGGTCACTTTTCAGAGAGTTCTGCATTGAGGTTGCAGGGACTGAGTTAGGGAGGGTTTATAGCACAGGACATAAAAACCAAAGACCAGTGTGAGTACTATGTGTTGTTACGTTAATAATACTAAAAACAGAGTTCAGTTATCAGGCTGGCATTATGCTGTGCTTATCATTTCAACCCCGTCTGTGACAAAATTCAGTGCTCATTGATTTGCATCTTTAAAAAATAGGTCACAAATATGAAGTTTCATTTTCATAAAAGTAATTTCCTGAAACAGCTGGGCACCATAGCATTTAGAAAATGTTACTCACACAGATGATATATATATTATCTTTTGTGAGTAACATTTTCTAAATGGTGCATTTGTCTGGGACTATTTTCAGCAGTGGATTAATCCACATTAAGTAGGATGCTGCATTTAAGAGTAAATCAAATTTTTTTGCATATGGGCAAGAAAATGCAGTCACTTTACTATTTAAATACAGCAACAAAAGTACAAATTAAGGTAAACAAAGTAAGAAAGAAGCTTGCTAAAAATAACCTGTACACAAGTTGTGTAAGAAGTTATTTTTAATGGAACCCCTTCATTCCCCATAAAAAATCCCTGAATTGCAACCAATGCTTGTTGTTTATCTCTCCTCTTTTCCGCAAAGAAAAAAAGGAGACCACCCTTCTGTCTGAGCACTTGCTACAGTATCTCACTCCCTTCTTTCTTCTTCTTTTTTTTCTTGTTTGTTCTTCTCTTTGCGACATCCCTCTTTTTTCTTCTTTCATAAGGATAGTCTCTTGAAACCAATTCAGACTCAGAAGAATCAACTCTCATTTCTTTCTATATGGAGGGCAACCATCCCTTGGAAAATCAAGACCACTTCAAACGTCCAGCAGACAGGCTACAGATAACAACCCACTTTACTGGGGGTAGGAGGGGTTGCAAGAGTTGTGGCATGTACTCACAACCCCCCCTTTCAACTTTCCTCAGACTTAAGAAGCGACTTGGATATGGTGCTAGATCGGGGCCATAAGTTTTGTCAATTTGAAAAACCAAATTGTAACTGAAAAACAAAATTGTAAACGAAAAGCAAAGCTTTGAAAACAAAAGTTACTGTACTGCTGCTGAAACATGAAAAAAATAATGACAAAACTAAACTATAAATAACTGTATAAAAGGTTTTTCAATTTAAATATAAGTTTGAATATTTTTTTGAATAAACAATTTATTATTATTTTTTCTTTGAATAAACACTTCTTAAAAATGTATTCAGATTCAGATTTTATTTTTTACAGTTTCAGATCTTAATTTTTCAGTTTCACATCTTTCCTGCAGTTTCAACTCTTTTCTTCAGGTACAGATCTTATTTTTTCAAGTACAGATTGTATTTTTTCAGTTTCAGACTTTTGGCCCTGTTCTGGCACAGGGGGCGGGACATGGAGTAGTGAAACATTTCAACCTAACAAGAAATATGTCCAGTTGCCATTACTCAACTTTCAGATAAACTCACCTGGATGGATGAGAATCTCCATGACACTTGTTTTTATATTTTCTTTATTTTAAAACAGAAAAGTGGTTCTGTAGAGAAAACATACCACAGAAACAATGTACAAAGTGAAATCGGCTGCTATATGAATAAAAATAAAGGATCAATTCACCCCAAAAAATATTTTTATTACTCTTTTATTAATTTTTGAAATAGAATAATGAATAATAAATATAAAATATCCTATTGAAGCTATGTGGGAATTTCTCTTTTTGCACATGTGTACATTTCAAGTCTGACTGAGACACTGCCTTGTTCGATGCCTCACTGTCACTCTGATTGATGTCAAATGCTCTTTTACTGTGGACTCTCCCCATGTTAAATCCCTGCCTGTATTGCATGCTTGGCTTTCTCTTGTGCTCCCGAGGAAGCAGACTACTAATAAATTAACTAGTCTCCCCCACTCCCTGATGCTTCAAACTGAAAGTGATGGATGTGAATAAATGGGCCATATAAAAGTAGTGGGATTCATCCACTCATTTTGGTCTGTCCTCTTGGCCATATTAGATTTCAGTGTCACTGTGATGTATGAAAATGTAGGCCATGTGCATGTAGAGGGTGGAAGAAATAATGCTTCATACACACCCCAGACACACACTATATGCAAATGTGTCTGTACTAAAAAATTGTTTTTTTATATTTAGTGCAAAGATGCAAGGAAATTAGAAAAAAGTGTTAAGCATAACCAATCAGTATGTGTGATCTCTTCTTACACTTATAATACATTAACCATATACAGTTCCAGGCAACAAAGCAGAATCTACAAACTACTTCTATTGCTACTGGCAACATAAGACAATGCAGGTAAAACAGGGCATTTGAGCAAAGTTACTTTTATTTAACCTAATTAAAATTAAAGATGAGTGCAGAACATAAAATTGGAGACAGTGCTACTTAGTCAAGTAAATAGAAAATTACAACATATAAGACGTGACGATTTGACGTTAAGCCCACATTATGCATGTCTATCCTTGAAATGTTGAACACAACAGCAAAAGTGGTTTCTTCTTTTCTACCTACCTAACAAAGTAACACTTTTCTGACAAATGGAGAGGAGATAAAAATTTAGAACAGTGCAAAGCAACTCTAAACTCTAAAGTCGTTTTCACATGTGAACAGTGGACATTGTCCAGAGTTAGTGTTTCACACAAATAACGCACAGCAGGAGATTGTCCGTGGCAGATGCATTCTCACTTGAGGAACTAGTCTCTCTGGTCTCAGTGAGGGGTGGTTCCTGGGTAGACTGTGCACGAGGCTTGATGTGACACAAAAACCATGTACCCATCGTCCATGCAAACCCAGTGCGTGGAGGATGGGTGCATGCATTCAGCAAGGTTGTCGGCTGCTTTAGCATCTTCCAAAACCCAGTTAGCCTGGTAGGTATGCCTTAGATTTGATTTCTGTTTCTTTTTTTATTAAATTACCTATCATAAATATCGTCATCTTACCAATAGATCCCATTTCTACTTCAGGTAGTGTCTTTTTGTAGCAACAAACTCACAGAGAGTTATCAGACTCTGTATCACACTTATGGCCGGGACTGACCAAGCCAGTGGACTAGTGTTTGTGGTGTGTCTGGAACTATTGGCACAGTAGCAGCATGCAGCTGATTTCGCCCTCGAAAGAAAAAACAGACTCTAAAAGAAATGGTTACCTAGCCAACACCAAACAGCAGAAGTTATCAACTGCCTGGTGAGGATTTACAGAACTTTCATGTGTCACCAGAACTAGAAATATATTTTAGTTTGCAGATTATAACCTGACGCTTAACCCAAGATGTCTGATCAGAAATAAAAACTGTTGGATTCACATTTAAAAGCCAGTGGCTAGATAAAGGTTAGTTTTCATGGCTCGGGAACATGCAGAGATAATGGTTTAGGGTTAAGGTAACGTTGGAGTCAGTCAGCATCATAAAACATGACTGTTAGGGTTATGGTGAGGTTTAGATTCAGGTTAAGATAATAGGAAAACATATTTAGAGGGAAATCAACATTTTACTGCCCTGCTCCCATGCTTTGGGTTTAGCCATAAACCATACAAACCATATTCAGAAAGACTATACGTACTGTATATTTAAACCAACAAACAGGCAGACAGAGGCAAAGTGAGAAACATGGACAAAGCAGTAGGGAAAAGAGAGAGGCAGCTGGTGGTAGAGAGAGACACATTACAACCACAGACTAATTACAATGTACTCACCAACATGAACAGGCACACGTCTCAGCCACGACACTCACACCTGAGACCTGCCATTGGCCAAAATGGGGGGCTAATTTCAGCCGGCAGGAGGTCCGGCGAGATCCTTTAATAAATAACAATGCCCCTGGAATCAGACACATGCACCTGCGCCAATTAACAGGTTACTAATTGGCTGGTACAAAGCAGGATATAACAAAAATGTCTTATCTATATATAATGTCTGTTCATCTCAGTAGACTAATTGATCCAAAGAATATACAGTTTGGTTGATCAGTCAAAAATAACAAATGAATTGATGAAGTAGTTTGATAGTTTGATGTTCAGGGAAATTTGTGTACTCCTCATTTCTCAGGTAACTAGGGAAGATACTGCGAGTACATTCAGGTATATTGGGACAGTTTTTTGTAATTTTTGTAACCCTCACTAATAATAATAAATAAAAAAAATTCTGAAGGTGTCTACATTTTCATGTGAAAAAAATAAGTTGTGTGTGATATTTTTACAAAGCATGTCTCACTAATTTCATGTAGCTGACACAAAACTGTTTTTCAGTGAGGTGTTTGGTAATTTGAGACATAGTGTGAGGTTACTTGATATTATGTATTAGCCTATTATGACATGTTAAAATAGCATCCTTAATTCTGTTCTCATTCTATTGTTGCACTTTTTCTTCCCTATTGTTCCTTCTTGTGGTTGATTGGACTAAATTCCAATCAATTGCAATTATTTGCAAATTAAACATATTAAACAACATTTGCATTAATCTAGACTGTTCAACCTTGTCAGAATATTGTTGGATCAGGCTAATTTGATCAAATTATCTGGGGGATTAGCATCGATTTGAAGTGTGTTCGTAAATCATTATAAGGTCTCACACAGTTAATTATTTATTTTGGTACATTATTACATGTTTGTATCTCATTTATATCTGCAACATTTTTGTCATTTAAATTTTATACTCTTTCACTATATTAAAATCAAGCTGAAGCATATGTCATTTCTCACTTCTCTTGCTTTTTGGGGTCAGCTTCCTGTTTGTGGCTGACCACACCCACCCAGGTGATGTCACAGGTAAAAAGTTATGTGACTTTGGTCACTTGCTTCCACAGCAAGGTTGTTACTCTTTTCAAGGCAAAGGAGATGATTTCATCTAAAAGTCTATTCACAGCACAACACAAACAAAGGTTTTTCCCTGTGCAGCTACTTCATCTGTATTTTGTGTTTGTAAGGACAGATTTTCCTGTTACTTATATTTTTAAAGTCCTGCTGTGCGTTGGACGTGAGCACTGTCTTTTAACAGATTGTTATAGGCTTTGTAGTATTCACATCGGGTTCTTTAAACTATAATTATGAGCATTTGCGTTAGAAACACTGTTCACGTCAGTCTCCAACTTGTAATTCCAAGGAATATGAGGAATTTCTGACATTATTGATATTTCCTACTTTCTCTATCCGGAAAGGATTTTAAATTCAGATGACATCATCTGGAGGAATTTTCCAGCTACATGCAGAGAGATATGAGGATGTTTGCTGTTGTCAAAATTACTGGAGCCACTAAAGGGTGTATTTTTTTTTTTCCTTCCTACCCCAAACTCTCTCTCTCTAACTCACTTTAACCCTCTCTCACCCCTTGCCTTTCTCTCTGCAGCTGCACACTTAAAGACCCTTGCTGCATTATCCTTTTAATAAAGGCCTGGGCAGAAAGCAAGGAGGCTGAGGACAGAGACAAAGACGAGGCTGCCACTGCCCCAGCAGCCTTCAAACCTCATTAACTTTTGTCTTGTGCGCACACACACACACACACACACACACTACTTGTACTTCTTCTGTCTTCTACTGTCTTTGTGAGGACATTCACATATTGAATATGGTAGCTCCTCACCTAACCCTCAACCACCACAGCTAAATGCCTAACCCCAGTGCCTACATTATTTGATTACATGAATAAGGTGGTTGGTTTTGATTATATTATATTATAGTAATTATATTATTATTATATTATATTATATTTTATTCATTGACAGGTTTTGGAATAGTTTTTTGTTGCATCAACTGTGATTTAGTACTGCAAATACCTGTACCTGTTCAAGACATTCAGAAATGTATGCATTACTATGGAAGGTATGATAGGTAAGATTGGGGGACCAGGGACATTTGGTATAACCTCCTTTGACGTTCCTAGTGAACTAAGGCGATACCAAACACTGCAGACTACTGACTGGTCATAGAGAAGAGTTAATATCACTGCATTGCCTTAAAGCAACCTCAGTCGTCTTGTTGTTTGAAATCTTCAGTCTCTTGTTTTGCTGCCTTCAGCCCAAGATCAGCATTCCTTCAATATCCTCCATTGTTCCTGTGTGTCACGTTGAAGATGACACCAAGGCAGTTTTTCAATCTCTCAGTGATGACCAACTACACTGAAATGTTACTATACTGGCAGTAGAAAAACAAATACCTGGTACCAAAATTGAGCAGAGCAGAGTGAAGTGAAGTTGAGGGGGTACCTCAACCACCTTGAGGTGGTACTTCAACTTGACTTGGAAAAATGATATCCATTCCCAAAGCACTTAAACCAAACACTGGTCTTATAAGTTCTAACTCTCGTACACCGAATCTAAACCAAATCCAAACCTTTACCCCAGAACCAAGTGCTGCTGTTCATTCTTCCACCTGGTGCAAACACACAATACTCCACTTTGAACATGAAAATACACACATTAATTTTGCGTTTTACTCACACAGACACCGCTCTCATTATCCAGCTGTCAATTTTTGGCTCGGAATCCTCTCTATCCAACAAACTTGTATAATAAACCTCAACAATATTTGACCCTTAGATGTTTGCTTTAGGTGACATTGCGATCATGTACTTATTTTTTCTTCTTTTTACATAACAGGTGGGTGAGCATATGACTGTCATTATCAAACCAAAATCATTTAATTGGTTCATTCATATCAACAATTCAGACTTATGTTCGATTGCACATGAGTTGACGTGCATATGCTAAAGTCACCAAATCTGCACTGCATACAGAAATGTATCAGAGTAGCAGCAGGTCATTTTGCTTGTACAGGCTGTTTGATATCTGCCTACCCTGGCAACAACCACAGCTGGCTTTTCTCCAGAAATGGGCGTCCTCAATCACACAGTCATATTGTTACACTGATGTAGGTCATTGAGCACTGCTGCTGATAATGTGAAAATTAGTAGCTCAGAGGCTGAATATGACTGAGTAAATTATTCAGATGTATAAGCCAGCCAAAGTGCAACTAAAATAATTAATCAAAATGCAAGTCATGACATCATTTAGGGGCAAAGTCAATACAACCTAATTATTTTTAGAGGGAGATAGACGTTGGTTGGTTGGGGACATTATATCTTCAATGAATACAATTTTTTACGCTATATAAAACTTAGCTGTTAGTTTCTGAAAATGTTTCATATTTAAGAGTTGGTGTAAGAGGTAAAAGCAGGCTTCTTCTTGGCTTTGGATTGGATTGTAATGTACCTATGTTGTTACAGTTCAGTCTCTCCTGTAAAGCAATTACAAGTACAACAGTAAAAAACAGAGGAGGGGAATTTAAAGGGGGTTCCTGGGTTGTTTGTGGCACTCAGTCACTCACTAATGAGTAATCAACTTTCACAGCTTGAGTGTTGGGGTGGTAATTCGGGTTGCACACCATGTTCCCGAACCGTGGAGTAGCGATTCATTATCATGGAGATCTGTATAATCAAACAATTAGTGAATTTCTTCTCATCAACAAGGCCTGCTCCCTGTCTGATGTGTTTGCAGTGATGGGGGTGGGGGAGTTTGAGGGTGAAGAGGGATGATATTCGCTGACAACTGGCTGCCTTCGTGATGTTCCCTGGCTGCGTTCCAGTCAGGGGGGGCGTTGCAAGGGTTAAACAGCTCTGATGAATGCTCACACACTCGATGGATGTGTCAGACTGAGGAGGTAAACCGCTGGGACAGTTAGTTGACAAGACAATAAAATGTGAGAGTGAGGGAGGGAGGGAGGGATTGAGAGATGAAGGATTGTTTGTGAGAAATAAAGGGAGAGAGAAACGTGTCAGGCCTTCCTTGTTTGCGGCATTGCTTCTTATGGCACTGGGAAACAAAAACAAAGCAACATTCTCACAATATGCTACATTTTTAATAAGACTTGTTATGTCTCATGTGACGGGGGTTGAGATTAGCTGACATGAGCTCATTCTTTCACGAGGCTTAAAAGATTTGATCGTTTTAGATGATGCCAGATCTCATCACCGAGGCCTTCTTTCTTGACAAAAACACAAAGTCAAACTTGTCAGTTAAATTTGACAAGCACTGGATGAGTAAAGATAAAGCATAACTCCACAGATGGAAACCAAAAAAAAAAGAAAACATGATCTTTTTTTTGCCTTTTCAGACATTAGAGAGGAAAAGCTTACACCAACACACATGCTTCTCTCACCCATGAACTTCAGTGTTTACGCAAAAATACAGTCCATACGCACATGCTGCATGAAGGGCAGCAGTGCAGAGTGGGAACGAGGTGGACACTACTGTCTCTGCCAGGCAGCAGGTAGTTGTTAGACAAACACACTGTGCCTCTCTGGTGCCCACTTAAAAGATAGAGAGAAGGACAGTGTGTAATCTATATACTCTTTATTTGTTTCACTATAGCAGCTTCTTTGGGTCAAAGCAGGGGTGATTTGTTGTTAATGAAATGAGCTACTGATGTCACCTTGTCTGAGACATACAGCAACCTTGTCATCAAGAAACCATGGTGTGATTATCACACTGTAATGAATTATTTGCAGTTTTTTTGTGTTCTCTTCCCATTCCCATACTTTGTGATGACAAAAACGATTAACAGGAATGATCCACGATCATCTTCTGTATAACACATTAAATCTCTGTAGCGTTTTCCATAGATAAATTTAAAAGCCTATAGGTGGTGCTCATCTACTAGTTTAGCGGTGGCTACGGATTCACTTTCAAGCTCCACAGTCGAATTATTCTTGCCTCTTTGGTGAATATTGGAGCACTTAATTCTAGACTCTTATTTTACTACTTTTCACACTACGATGCACTTCACACTTGTTTTGTGACCCAAACTCACTGACCCAGCACTAGGAGCAGTGCAGAGATATTACTTAAACATACACACTCATACTCATACATAAACATTTTAGAGTGAGACTCACCCTTCCAACCAATCAGTAAATTGCAGGTATTTCTGCTTGATTATAGTTTTACAGGATTTATGGTCATTTTATAACAACAGCGCTCCTGGTTATGTCATAACCTCTCTCTCTTGCCCCATGTTTCCTCTGTGCCTCTCTACTACTGTCACTATCAAATAAACGCAAATGCCAAAAAATATGAAAGAAAAATAAAGCTCCTTACTACCACCTGTTTCAAAATAACAGATCACAGAACTTACTCGACAACAACACGTGCTGTGTGTGTCACCAGGCAGGTTATGCTCATTTCAGATGCCGTTATTTCGTCATTTTTTAATTTTTGATTAAAAATTTTTCTGCCATTGAACACCCCAGGGAACATACAGCGCTGTATTAGGACTCAGTCATGAGGCACTAGTGCAATTTTATTAACTGTATTTGTAGCCTTGATAATGTAATCAAAACATCCACATCATGCTTCTTTATTGGTTTTGCATGAAAACAATATCAATCTCAGCCAGTGAATAATCCACAGCTGAAATCAAATTTGTTTGTCTCTGTTGTGATGCATAGTGTTTCATAAAGTGAACAAACCTTCCCATTATTCCTACTGCAGTGTGCACCAATGACATTAGGCTGTATATTACTTATCTGGGGAAAATAGGCTAGCTGGGAGACATTATGCATATGATAAATAATATATTCAGTAAGACTTACCATATTAGGATTAGCCATGTATAGGATGTATGTGTGTACGTGTTAGAGAGAATACAAGCAAGAGACAAGGAAGGGAACTATCTTTGTGTATTGATGAGGTTTACAGGTCTGGTTTATTTCAGTCACATATTGAAGCAGTGGATGCAACTTGGTAAATACACACAGAGTGGGAGAAAAATTATTTCTGCTGGAGTTAAATGCCCAGCGCAGAGTTTTGCAACATCTGGTTTCCACAGCGTTGTATTAGATCCTGAGTGCACAACGGGCTATTCTAAGGAAAATGTTTTTTTGTTGCATACAAATTACATTATGGAGAGACACTAAAATCACATAAAAAATAATATAAATAAATTCTACTTTGTGCTCAGTAAACGTACCTGCACTTTTGCTTTTACACATAAATGTGCATGAACAACCTCTGTGGCTCGATGCTACTCTTCTGACCTGTCAAAAATCCTCGCTCACTTGGCACAGTGTTGCAAATGTGGCATAAAACCAGCCAATCAGAGACCACAGTAGGTTCACCCTGATTGGCTCACTCCATGTTTTGAAGATTGTTTTGGAATATTTTGATTGCTACACAGTACACAACCAGTAACTTGCAAAACTGGATTGAAGGAGGGATGCCATTTACTGTAGTAAATCAAATTAGTGGAGCAGTGGTTAGCATTCCCGTCTCATGGGTTTCAAACCTGGAGTTTGAATGTTCTCTTACCTCTATGTGTTTCCTTTCGGTACTTTGGTTTCCTCCCACAAGCACAAAGACATGCAAGTTAGGTTAATTGGTGACTCTTAATTTACTCATTTAATACCTTCACATAGATGTGAAGGTGAGTGTGACTGGTTGTCTGTGTGTCATCCATCTAATAGAAAGGATACTGTCTGTGGGAGATTCAGTTAAAGCTGAGTTATGACTTTACTGTGACTTAAAATATGTTGTCAAATGTTTGTGTGTGAAATTATCTCTACAAAACTTGACAAGACAGCTCATAACATAAATACACACCTCTGTATAGAACAGCCTCTGCAGCAGACTCAAGGAGAAATCTTTGATGCTGCGTTTCTGTGCGTGTGTGTGTGTTTTATCTCCTTTTCCCCCCATCTCAATAAAAGTTTTGGTTGTATCAGCACAAATTAGCATTGATGGTACCTAGCTAATCTCACACAGCTGCAGAATGGAGCATTAGGGAGAGGGTGCAAGGCCCCGGCCCATCTGTGGAGGGACTGACTTGCGGTCCCCTGAAACCGACATCACTTTGGCCTTGTCAGATGGTCCCTGCAGTGTGGCTTTATGCATGCGTATGTGTGTGTGTGTGTGTGTGTGAGAGAGAGAGAGAGAGAGACAGAGGAAGTGTGTTGCTCTGTACGTGTGTGTTGGTTTGCTGGTGTTGCAGTAACTTGCAGAAAACCTTGTGTGTGAAAGAACAAACTTGAACGCAGTGAGTTGCTGTAATGGCGGATAAGCAATTCTCTAAAGATGTTTCCCCCTGTAGACCCACACAGCTGCTATCAAGGTGCTTTTAAGGGAGATGACAAATGATTTCTCAGCACATTTTCCATGAATTATAGTTCTGTTCTACTCATATTGGCTCCAGTGTCACTGTTCTCCCCCACTGGTCCCTCTGTGCTAAATATTGTTCTTGTCAGCCCCTGTTTCCGTCCCATTCATCTCTGCAGTGTCCCTTCTGCTTTTCACCAAGTGACAGTCTGATATATGTAGAATAGTTGGAGATGTGTTATCTGCCTCATTCTTCAGCACGTCTGTCTCTGTCTCCTTCAGTGGCCTGTGCCCTGTCATGCTGCAAATCAGCAGCTGTTAGCGTTTTCAGACCAGAGTTGAGGCTTGATGAGAGAAAATGAAGAATGAGCTTTCCATTCCAGCTCACATTACTGAATGGTTGTTTTACATGCTACACTTACTTGACACCTTGGATTAATAGCGTGGTGGAAAAAAACCAAACATTTTCAATACAGACAATGCTCAAAGTTGATGTGTCACCATGGCGAGAACAGCGTTTCAGTGGAAATGCCAATGGCCTTCCTGTTGGTTTTTGTAAATCTGATTCCCATGCATACTGATATTATGTCTGCCCATGCTACATGTATTCCAGACAGCAGTCCTCTTAAGTCCTTACTGTGTGACTGTCTGAGTGGTCCCATGTCCAACAAGTTCTCCAACTTAAATAACCTTGTAGGTCATTTGTTGCTACTCTTTGACACGACCCACAGGAGTGTCTTAGATGGATAAAAAGCATGCTTCACACTGGAATCTAACATCAGTATCCTGTGGGAAAGTCCTGTATTTTCCAGTCTATCGTCCTCCAAACACAGGTTTAATCGCTCTCCTTTGCTTGTGTCATAGTTACTACTTCTGCTAGTGGATGTCTAACTATAACATATTACTGTTGGCCTTGGATTCATTTTTATTTTTTCAAAGAGGACCATCTCCCCATGGTGCAGTGATTCCTTCTGGGGCGGCGCCAGTGTCTGGACAGTCCAAATGATAACGACTGATACCCTGTCAGCACTGACGGCCATGTCACCAGCACAAAAGAACAATGAGTGCTGCTGCGGCGCAGCGGTGGAAACAAGCCAGTGGTCCATCTGTAGAGAGGAGGTGGACACATAAAGCTGGTGGGCTGGCTATGAAATCCATGTAGAAAAATCAAAACCTGTATTTTCCCCCTGTTCTTGACTGGTCTCAGATCGCAAGTCAGTAATGGGGGCTTTGGTTCAACCTGTGATTTTTATTGAAACAAATATATGCTATTAGTAGATAAATATTAATAATAAGTCTCACTGGGTATTTTCTTACATAAAACTGCAAAATGGCAAACACAATGAGTTAAATGAAAACTCACGCCCTGTGACAGGATAAAAAAAAAAAAGCATTTCTTTTGGTGCTCTCTATTGCCACTTGATAAAACGCTATGACTTGTCAAAGAGGATCAATATGCAGTGACCCGGAGAGATCTGTGTGCTGCAGCTTAAGAAAACACACACACAGACAAAATACAAGTAACATATAAGTTGAGTCTGTACTTGTACAAATGTACTTTGCCTCAGGGGTGGATCTATAGGGGGTGAGAGGAGGCTACTGCTCCACTCCCTTTATTTCATATGAAATATCACACTGTGTCTTTATTGAACTAAACTTACAGTTTTATTGCAACTTATTAACCACGTATTGCTGTTACACAACGTTCACAAAAGCGCTGCATTTATCTTTGGAAACCTAGAAGAGCACAACACATTTCGGCTTCAGTTCTGTGGGTTTTAGACTCATCTTGTGGTCCAGTGGTCCAACGGTTTGTCATAACCAATGTTCCTTTTGCCTCCCCATTATTCAAAACAGCGACCTTCAGGTTAGTGGCTGCCCAGACTGCTTCCTCTCTTTGCCCTGTAGCTCTGTCTCTTTCGTCCTGTGTCATATTCTTTCATTTCTGTTCATGCCATGTCTTTTCCTTCCTTATCCTCCTCTCTTTCTGGCGGTGGATTTATTAGTTGATGGCTTTTGTCGTCACCAAACTTGAGCCACAGCAGCAAAGCTCTGCTTCTCGGGTGACTCAGGGGACAGACATTTCATTTCCGCCCTGTTAACGAGTTGGTGGTGAATGTGTGTAAATATGTGTGTGTGTGTGTACGTACGGGAGCTATGAGAGGAGCTGGTTGGCAGTGGGTGAGGGAGCAGGCTTCATCCTTGTCCTCCTCCTCCTCCTCCTCCTCCTCCACACTTTCAGACAGAGATAATAAGGGAGCTGATAGCAGCCTTGGAGACTGCTGTGGCTCCAAGCACAGATATGGACCGATAACGCCTCCACCACCTCGCCTGCTGCTGCTGTATGTCATGTGTGTGTGTATGTGTTTGAATGTAACTGTATGAAGCAGTGTTTCATGCATGCATACAGGTGTATATGAATGTGGGTTTGCAGAGTTTTGTTTCCCCCCCCCTTTTTGTGTGAAATTGAGGTTGTGCATGCTACTTTTTTTGTGCCTGTCGATCTGTGTTTGTGGGAGTTGTGTGTGTGCACGTAGAAGACTACAGAGTGTGCGCCACTACTGCTTATGTGTATAGCTTGTGTGCATCAAGGTGTGTGTGTCCTACATCTGCTCCCTCTCAAACAAGTGTGTGTGGCTCCCTGTGTGTCTCTGCAGCCTCCTTCATCCCACCAGACATCCCTGCCTCCTCTTTATAGGCACAGGAACAGCTGGCCACCCCAGTAGGGCATTTTCACAATGAGACAATGAGACAATCAATATGAGCCTGGTGCCACACACTCACACACACAGACACACACACACATGCACAGGAAAGAAAATACAGTATACAGAGACACACACTCTCCTGACTATTGTTAATATGTTTCCTGTTGTGCTGTTGTGTTACAGCACCATCAGGATCTAACAGCTCGAATGGGGTTACCGGTGCAAATGTGTTTATCATAGCTCTTTTCTCTTTTACTGTTCAAGATATGAAGAGGCTTTTCATTGTTATAGCTCAGGCCAAACACACCGCAGCAGCTTTAGCACTGATTTCCTTTCTGACATTTTTTTGATGAATGGCGAAAGGCGAATATATTCCCTGTACTTTGCACAATCTCCTTGTATGACAATCACGTCCCGACAGTTCAAATGAGAAAATGATTAATAGGACTTGTGATTAACATAATGAGTTATTATCCAGGACAGGTAGAGAAATTATTTCATCAAACCAGGCTATATTTATCTTTGTTCACCTATGCACCTGTTCTGCTCGTTTTTTATTGCATGTGAGATTAGAGTGGTTTTCCATTCATGGCCATGCACTGATTAGTTTTCAGCACTGGGAATATGATTGGGTATAAATTGTTTCCTTTAGTACATGCATATGTATGAGTGCCCGTGCTTAACTTGAAATACAACTCATATACAATGAAATGCATTCCAAGGAAGAATATTTTGTAAGTCTATGTGTAGATAGTATATCTCTACATAATGTGCATATGACACTAAAACTTAATACAGAATACATATATTTTACAGTTTGTGTGAACTGTGCACATTACCAGAGACATTGTCTCATTTATTTTATACCAGAGGATCTATTTCTATTTGCAAAGCTAGATTTATAACATAAAACTGGCACGCATTGAGTTGGGCAGCAGTGGCCTATAGGTTAGAGAAGGACTTTGGGCTGTTTCCAATACCTGCATTGAGACACTTCTCTCACCTGGGTGCTTGTCCCATCCCTCATCAACACCAGTGTGGTGGACTTGCGTAAGGCCCTTAACCCTAATTTTGTTTTTCCACTACATGGTAGCAGCTGAACTCGACCATACTCGCTTTTGGTACCAGGTACTACTGCAAATAGTACCCTCTCTGTTTATGGAGGATCTCTTTATGTGGCTGTTTGTCACAGTGTTGTTTCAGAACAGACTGAAAACAGCAAGATGAAAGACTGAAAAAAGTCAGGAAAAATTGGGAAATACTTCAGATGACAAGACGACGCTAGTTGTGGTAGTGATGGTTCTCTCAGACCAGTCAGTAGTCTGCATTGTTTTCATGTCATCTTGTGGTATAGCCGCAACTCACTCTGAAACTCAACGGAAGTGATAAAAAAAGTACCAGCTACCAGGTACCATCCACAACTTTTGCCCAGTGGAAAACCAAAAATGGCGAGTAGAGCAGAGTCGAGTCGAGCTGATGCCATGAGGTGGAAAAAGGCTTTAACTGCTCCAATGGAGCAGATTGTGGTTGTACTGCATCCAGGTGTGAATGTGTGTGTTAATGAATAAACAAAGGCTTAATATTTTTTAAATTGTGGGTATATACCAGGTCTGATGACAAATCCTAGTGAAGTACATTATGAAAAATGTAGGATCCAGAATTGTATATGAACTAAAATCTTACCCTTTTCTCTTGTACCACTGTTTACCTATTGGAGGATGGATAATTGCTGTGAAATATTTCCTACATAAATAACAACAAATTAACTTCTAACTTGTGACCCGTCAATGTGAAACATTTTCTTTTTGTCCTCTAGATTTTAGATTGCATATTCTAAATTGTGTACTGTTGCTCAATTAATTTAAACACTCGGAGCGCTTTAATCTGTCACAGGCCAATGATTTATCTTATAACTTTATGGAAATGCAATACTACACTGCTTTACATTGTTCCTGTAAAGTTCATGAATTTTGATCAAAATGTTATCTAAACTATAAAAACAACAATTTAACCCACATTAACTTGAAAAAGCATATGTCACTTTTTATACAAAAAACAGTGGTGGCACTGACCACCCCCAAATTCTGATTGACCACCCCTACCAGAGTCAGAAATAGGAAGCATTATGATTATACAGTAAATGACTGTAGAACCTTCAACACAAGGACAACTGATCAAATCATAGGCTGAAATAAATCATCATCATTAAGAATAATTAAAAAGAAATTATATTTATCATATAAGTTGTAAATTTCTCTACAGTTTGAGACCATGTTAGAATAGTGGTGAATATGGTGGCGGTGCTGACAAACACTGTTTTGGACAACTTTTGTACAACATTGGAGCTCTTCTCTGCTCTCTGTTAGGTGGAGGAGGAGCTCAGATGAGTCTTATTAGTCTCAAGGCCAGAGGAGGTGTTACATAAACTTGATAATCGTATAATCTTGTATCAACCAAGCCCCAGAATAAAACAGAAACCCCAAATTAAGCATAATATGGTCACTTTAAATTTAAGGGTGACTAGCATTACCAATCCTCCTGGGATTTATTTACTTCTCGTTGAATAATTTAAATTACATCCAGGAGATTTTTATTTAATCTTTTTAAAATACTGTTCAAGATGTTGAAGTAAAATGAATTTGTTTGATCTTGGTTCTGACAAGCTGTAACAGAGACCATTTTTACCAAACAGCAGTTCATTTTGAATGCTAAAGTAATGTGAAAGCCTGGGAAGTATTATAAGCACCAGCTCTATATTTATCTAATTTGATGTCCTTTGTTAGGAAGTTGTGAGAAAGGTTTTTTTCCTTGTCTTCTTTTCTTTTTATTATTATTTATTTTAATCAGAACACAGCTTCAGTTTCCACCATTCATACACAGAATCAGAACAATGTTGAACAATTCATTAGGTTTGTTGTTTGTGATGTATGAAAGGTCATTCAAAGTCTTTAGTTTCTGTGTGTGTGTGTGTGTGCGCGTGTGTGTGTGTGTGTGTGTGTGTGCGTGTATGTGCTCTCTGGCTGCCCTGTATTCTGAATCTGTTCATTAGTAGCTTACAAACTCACAAAGCTAAGCTAGACAGTGCCATTTACCCAGAATGCCTTGTTCTGGGGAGCCATACACACTTGTGTTTTCCTAATGAGCACATCCAGGGGATGTTTCGTGTAGAATCAAACACTCACACATACACAGAGAGAGAGACACACACACACACACACACACACACACACACTCTCTTAACTACACAGGACTGACATTCTCCTCTCTCAACTGCAGAGAAAGTCTCCTGAGAAAGATTGCTGCCAGGCATGAAAATGGAGAGAGGAGAGAGTAGGAGCAGAGCAAAAGGTGAGGGAGAGATGTGTGTGGGAGAGGAGGAGGGAGGACCGGGAGAAATAAAAATTTCTTTTTCCCCTTTCTCTCCACAAGCCTCAGCTGTTTTGCACTCGGCGCCCGTGCCTTCCCTCCTCGCTGCGCTTTGATAGGTTTCAGACCACTCGACTGTATTGACTGCGGTCTTGGCAAGCGCAAGGACAAATCAATTAAGAGCGTTGACTGATACAGCGTCTGAGTTTTCCCCCCATTTCTCAATAGCAAATAAAAGCAATTAGAAGCTGGCTGTAGCACATGATGTGACAGTAATGGCCTTAATGGATTGTCGTCAAGGTTCAAACACCAGATGATGTTGTTTATCTGGATGATTGTTGTTGTTTATTCATAAGCCTGGGAACCCCACCACCACCATCCCTACAATTCCACACCCTGAGCCCAAACACAAACAGACATCTATCTGAAAGGTGGCCATCTGTCCAATCGGGGAATCAAGTCAATAAGGGGAACCAGTTTGGGGGCAAGACCTGATCTGGAAGATATTAGCATGTGAATTAGTTGTTGACTGGGTGCCAAAGCCAGCAGCCTAATCGCTGCCAACTACATGACAGCATTCCCCTAATCGATGGCTTGATATCTGTGTGGAAACATATGGAAGGATCAGGAACGCGGGCTGTGCTGTTTCATTCTGAGCCAAGCTTCATACCCAACTTCAGCTCAGCTTGGGAGCTTTTCATCTGCTGTGCAACAGGAAACATAAAAGATAAAATGACAAACACAAACACAGCAATGACAGAAACATGGTGCTTTATTACAGATAAACTGACACCTGTTGGAGCTGGCGTCCTCCTGTGTGTGTGTGCAGGGTTATAATGTAAATGTATGATTGGGCAACGTGATGATGCTGTTTCCATTCCAGGTAAAAAGGCTGTGTTTGTTGCACCAGAGGAAGATGTACACAGATCATTTAAATAAGTAGTGCACAGTATAAAATACTGTAAATGCAAGTAAATGTACAAGTATGAAAGCCACGCATTTAAGTAAAAGCTAACACGTTCTATTGTTTTAACTATTATTTTAAGCAAAATATTTATGTCAAAAATACAATAAGGCTAATTTTACCTTACAGAGAGGACAACTGCTCCAGGGCCCAAATGTCCAGTATCACCTGGTTCAATGTTTGTCAGTTGGTTTTTAATTTAAATTGACTTATTAAGCATCTGCACCACAATAGTGTAATATCAGATAAGGTGCTGTGCTAAGTGCAAAGTGCATATTCCTAAATAAAGCTGTTTAATAAAAGTGCCATGCAGCTATAATGCATCGTACACTAGACAACATGAAGACTATTTAAGTAATATAGTTCATACACATCACCTATTTCAAATGTACAAATAAATACACTACCAGTCAAAAGTTTGGACACACATAGAAATGACCATGTTTGTGAAAGAGAAGCAGATTTCATAACATCA
>JAUMHL010000009.1:22106805-22133878 GCA_032362345.1 Sandelia bainsii
ACTGAAGACATGTATCTTTTCATGAAAAACATGGTCATTCCTATGTGTGTCCAAACTTTTGACTGGTAGTGTATGTGCAAAATATCACATGCTCTGCATGAAAGATCTTGACCTGCAAAGTAACGTAAATAAAGATAAATCAGATAAATGTAGTGAATTAAAAAGGAAAGTTGTTCCCTCTGAAATGTAGTGGAGGGAAAAGTAGCATTAAAATAAAGTATTGAAGTAAGGTACAAGTACTATACGTCAAAAATATATCCCTCTGTGTCTCTGCTTTCAGTTTTGTTCTCAGTACCACTCTGTAGGCAGATAACACACACACACACAGATACAGTACATACAGTAGAACGATGTAAATGTGAACAAATGTTTTCCTAATGAAATTGCAAACGATCTATAACCAAACGCTGCGGTGCGTCCGCCCGAGCAATCGGTAAGAAACTGAAGCGTTGCAGTGCGGCAAAATTAATTTTTTCCATTTCCAAATATAATAGCAGTAATGCAGTTATTCAAGGTCTCCATTTGTCATCTCCGACTCCAATGTGATTTCTGTTTGGTTTGATGTAGTTTACCCCTCAGGCAGCCGCTGAAATAAAATCCCAATTTTGCCTCAGTATTCCCGTCAGAGACAATTCCATCTAAGGGAATCTGATAACTCTAATATCTGAGTCACAGAGAAATAGCAGAATCTATCTATCTATCTATCTATCTATCTATCTATCTATCTATCTATCTATCTATCTATCTATCTATCTATCTATCTATCGTGTATATGTAATGTTAAATATATATTAATTATGACAGTCATCGTCACTTCACAGAGTTGTTGTGTGCTGGTGGAAGCATTTGAACATGTTTTAAATACAGCGTAATGTACAGCATCAAAACTGCACAACAGTCATCAAGACATAATGCAGTTTTGACACAAATGAATTTAACTTTTCTTCACTCAGACTCAACAACACTTTGTGTAGTTATATATTTCATTTTCATACTATTTTACATACTGTTTTACATTATTTGTTTACATATTCAAAAATGTTAAACCTAGAGCTGCAATATGGAACTTAAACTAGAGCTAGCATGAGGTTCAAAAGCAAACCACTCTGCCCAGTGTAGTTGTCATTAAGAAATTACAATAAATGAGTTGATTATTAATAATTTACCTGTAAAGGTTCATGGCAGACCTTGGTTCATTTTGTGTTGTGTTTAAACCCCAGACCGCTATATGGCAGTGTTGTGTATGGCGTGAGTTCAATATATCGCAATATATGATCTTGCTCACAATATCGCAATATTTTGAATTTCAACCCCTGTATCGTGATACATATCGTGTTGCCAGATTCCTGAAAATACACAGCCCCAATGATACGTGTCTATGTACGTGTAATGAGAATATTACTAGCAATGAAAAATTAGTTACATAATTTATCTTTAAGTCCGACACCTAACATAACAAAATTACACTTCTTTTTCTTTATTTAAACCCAGGTCATTTCACTAAGAGACCTCTTCTCTTTTGCAGCAACTTCCTGATCACATTTACACCTGGAAACTGTTCAGTACAACCACATTCAGTACAACAAAGTCAGAGAGATACTGTTTTCATGGTAAGAGTGACACATTGTTGCCTTTTTTTCAGAGAACATAGTGTAAACTAAGCCTCATTAATTAAGCTCATTAGGTGAAGAGAAACCTGTTTGATTGGAGGCAGTTGGAGCCCTTCTGCTCTGATGCAACAGCGGTATTTAACTCGCCATATTGGCTGTGTGATGGCTGCACCTCAGGGTCATGTTCTTTGACATGGCTGTTGTCCCAGTGCCACCCCTATGCGGGCACACACACACATGCACGCACACACACACAGATCTTTTAAGGTGCTTGGCAGACCCCTAGTTCCCCCCTCTCTAATCACTGTGTTCTCCAGGGGGGCCCAGCCATTCTCGCTGCTCTTTGGAAAAAGCTTGGCATTTGTCGGAGATCTCATTTCTGTAATTCATCGTACGTCTCCCGGGAGCTGTGGTTGGCACTGGCGATGCCAAGTCCTCCCTCCTCCTTCCTCCTTTCTATCTCTCTCACACTCTCTGTACCCATTCTTCCTTTTCTTACTGCGTCTCTTTTCCCCCGTCGTCCTCCCTTTCACCTCTGTTGTTATTTGTTGTGTCCCTGAAAGAGGCCCTGACTGAAGTTAAACTTGTGGGTGTACACACACTCTCCTGTGATTGTGTCTGATGGGCGCTCTGGGCTCGGATCACATAAACATGTCGAGTGTGTGTTTGCACGTCCTCCTTTCTCGAGTGTTTCAGAGTGTAAAGTGTTGAATGAGGCTGCTAAATGAAAACAGGTGATTTTGCAGTGGGCTTATTTCTTATTTCATTTATAAAACATTAAGTATGAAATGATTAAAACATAATTAGGACAAATAATCTGAATGTGGAAAATATAATAATGATTAATTAGGCATCCGCACAAATGTACTGTACATCTGTTACTTATTTGAAATACTAGGGAAGGAAAAAAGATACATTAGCTACACATTAAAAAAAAAGAAAAAATTGATTTAAAAAGCAATGTAAGGTATTTCATAACGTACTTGCTTTATGAAAAATACAAGTTTGAATATTTACAGCCTTTAGCAAAGAGCTTCCTGTGAGTCTTGTTTTCCAGTCTGAGCCATACAGGTGAATTGCTGCATCTCACATTTTGTTTATGAGTAAACGGCTGTTGGTGGCAGGCATTTTAAGCTAATAGCTGCTTTAAATAGCTGCAATTAGTGAGAAGCATGAGATATTTAATCACTCTAGACCAATTAGTCTGTAATCAAGTAGTGTCCAAGAGTGAGCACGTTTTTGTCCTCCACTGTTCCTCTGCAAGCACCCGCCATATATTTCTCCATGCACCGGGAAGAGCAGTGATTAACACGCAGGGATATAGGCCCCCGTGGAACGCTGTAATGTGGAGTTAAATCAGGAAGAGAGGGAGGCGAGACACCACAGCTAAACACGTTATTGCAGTTTAACATATGCAGAAGGTTAATTCAAGGCAGGGATGATACAAGCATTGATGTTTTATGTGTTTGTGTCACGGTGTAAAAAATAGGAACTGGTGTGTTTCATCTGCATGTGAACTGCACCAGAAGAAGAAAAAAGTCCTTCGAGAAGGATAAACAAGTGTGAAATAATCAGTGTCACAAATGACAAAATCCCCTCTTGTAACTTTAGTTTTATGTTGTAATCCTCTGCAAGAAAGTCACAGAGAAAACGCAGTGCATGCACACACAAATGAGGTTCATGCATGAACACACACACGCACCTGTGCAAACAACTGACTCCACTTGCAGCCTGGCCAATCCCTTGTTTTGATAATAATGACACTGTGTTCATAATCACATTGTCTAGTGACTGGCCACAGGGCAGGCGAGACCACTCCCTCGGCCTCGGCTCAGTGGGTGGAGAATGGCGTGGCTTTGGGGCCAACTTATCAAACAGGATGTGGCGCTTTCCCACGTTCTGGACTAGGGAAGCATGGGCGCAGGTAGAGGAACGAATGGTCAAGTGTAGGAATCCAACCTGAGCAACTGGAAAATAACAAGAGGACGAAAAGAGCCTGGATGAAGCCTCTGTGCAGGCTTTCCACTGTGCTCCTCCATCCTCCTGCTGCACTGCTGTATCACTCCCAACAGGGATTATTTGGAAAATCCTGCAGTGCTTAATGCTGGAGAAACACAGAACAGGGTACCACTGTGGTGGCTAATAGCAAGACAGTGGGAACTATTAGTCAACATATGGCTGCAGCAAAATATAATAGAGGGTGCAGATGAATAATGTATCTGGGGATGGCAGCAGTTTCAGTGCTGACTAATAGAGAATCAGTCCTACAGATCATGGAACTGTAATAGAAGTCTCCTGTCTCGTGTCTCCGTTGTGTTACTGCAGCTTTCTTTCTGCAACATGTTGTAATGGAACAAAATGAGTGTGTAAATGCACAACATGTGTACATATGAGCATCAGTGTATGACTGAAAGAACGCCACATGTTGTTGCCAGGAAATGTATTAGATTTTTAAGTCTGTATGTAAATGATTTTTTTTAATAATAATGACTTATTTTCCTGTAATAGCAGCACAGATCCTCATCTAACTCTAATACTTGTGATCAATATGTGATGGATTAAATGGGAAAAAAGCAGGTCAGCTATTATGTAAATATAAACGAGGGTCAGCAAGGTTAAGTGAGCTAAAGGGTCAGCTGCTTTATCTCCCCTGTATCCCTGAATCCATCTATATAAAGTAACATTTTCACCACCTGTGAAGTCAAGGCTGCTGATGCCTGGTCTAAACTCTCAGGCATGTGTTGTGCCTTCTCTGAGAACCAGAATATCTTTAATCATATCAGGAAGGTCTAACTGTCAAGCCGGCCACCTGTGCTTGAACGCATTTTTTCCATTTAGACTTGTTTTTTTTAAACCTTTTATCACACACACATACATACATTTCACACTGCAAGGGCAGTGCTCGTCAAGGGCAGCAAGGCCAGGCTTTCTTACTGTGGACTATAAACACACATACACAAACAGGCTGCCTGCATGGCCTGCTTACATTCTCAGATGGCTACGGTGGAGCACAGAGCCTGAAAGGTGTCTGTAGTACCCACAGGGAGCCTCCTGTCACGGGCCTTGTCGGTGTCAAGCGTCTGCTTTAGCCCGCATTCAGCAGGTTGAGGTGGGGACATGCTAAACAAGGGTCAGCGCATCTGCAAGGAAAAAAAAACCCTACAACCTGCAGCTCCGTGGGAAAGAAGGAAGGCAGGAAGGATACTCACATGTAGCTAGTAACTGTGAGAGAGACACAGGTGTTGTTTCAACACAGTGTTTTCTGACAGCTGCGAGAACACTGTAAATGCCATTATTTCAGAATACTTTTCAAAATAAAACAAAAGAAAGCACCAAATAAAGAGATTTTTTTAGTTTTCCAGACACTTGAAAAACAATATAAATCATTAAGGTAGCAATCATGATTTAATCATCAGAATTTAAGATATTTCTACAGAATATTTTTTCTAGTGAATATTTTTGGATGGATGGCCTCTTGCTCAGAACTTCTTCTGATGTCTTTCTTTTTTTTTATATGGTGAAGAAATGAATATTTTAGTTAAAACTAAATTTTCTTTATTGTGAACTACTATTTTGAATGTCATACTTCCTTTCTGGAAGTTTTTGATTTGTCTTTGTGAAAGAATGTGAGAACATTTTATTGAGAAACTCTACTTACAAGCATTGCTGCTGTGTTTACCGTGCAAGCGCCTCCATTAAAATGGTACATTCATGAAATTCATCCTGCTTATTTCATGTTATACATCAACATCAGCACATTTTGGTGAAGGTGATTCACACAATTAACGTGACTTGATTTTTTTAATTTAACATGATTTTTCAGCAGGATTGCAGAAGCACAAAGCGGCTGCCACTTGTGTTTCTCCATCCTACTGAAGCTGTGGCTATGTGTGTGTTGGGATTAATAAAAGCCCTAAAAAATATAAATACTTTATCCCTGAATCCTGTAAAACAGGTTGGAGAAGTTACAGTACAGTAGGTGACATGTGCAACATTATAATATAGTTTATCTACTCTTTATTTTCCATTAGACGAGCTGAATGTGTTATACAGCGTCACCCTGCACCTCCCTCTTATTTTCCTCCTCTTTTTTTTTGACGAGATGTGGGCACCAGCATTGAAAGCAATAAACCGAGATGCCCCCTTGAGACAAAACTTGAGACGACACAATTCTTCCAGGAAACTTTAATTGTTTTGACAACTCCTCACAAGTCAGTGAAGGTCAAGTCCAACAGTGCAGCTGACAGTAATGTACAAGTGCCCTCTCCCACTGGCAGGAGGGTGGTGAGGTAAATTTGGTGTTCGATGTCATGAAAAATAAACACTTCTTTCCTTTACATTAACAATGACTGCTGACTCTCCGACAGGGAGATAGATCGGCTCGTGTCTACTTAAAGAGAGCCTGTTAATGTTCACATATTTCATCAATTCAGAACCAAAGGTGTCAATCATTAACGTCTCATGGAAAAACTCTGCACAAAACATTGTAATGCAGTGATTTTTTTTTTGTTTTTGTAAACACTGTGAAAAGTGCTGGAACTATCAGATTACATTTTTAACAATTTAATAGAATCAAATCAGGCCTTAAAAAAAACAAACAGCAGACTTGACCCATCGGTCCCAGTGAGTCACAGTTATCATGGTTAATGAGTACAGAATAATCCTAGAGAAAAGCTGAGCAGGGCAAATAATAAAAAGAAGTCCTGTTGAACTCTACCACATATCTACAAAGGGAGGTGGGCTGCTTCAGTGCACATTCAGTACCTCTGCAATGAGCCGGGCATGCTACATATTCAACTATTCCAAAAAAACACTGCAAAGAGTTAACTGGTTTCATCATGTGAGGACATTATTCGTAGGGCATAACCACATTCATTCACTAAAGACTTAAAAGTGGAAACACAATATTTACATAACGACAAAAAGGTTTTAATAAAAATATTTTATAATTACAATAAGTCTATTTTACGCATATAAGTCTTCCTTTCACATACTTTTATAGAACATTTGCATCTCTTTATGTACAGTCTCGAATCAGAATTGTTCTTCTTTACAATATCAAACATTTTAAGATACCAGGGACGACATCCCTGTTCAACACAAATCATCTATTTGAAACAATAGATGTCCATAACGGTACAATGATTTTCGCAGTTTAGTAAAGCTTTAAACTGGAGTCAATGTTGAGTTATTCTTTAAGCACAATTCACAAACAGTTTTCGTAGCTGTTGACAGTCGAGGTTTCTCAGCAAAACTTCTCAGTGCTGGGGGGGGGGAGTCCGTGTTTTCACTCTTTTAGAAACATTTCAAGTGGCAAGAAGTTACAGAAACCTAAACACAAGGAAGGAGAGGGACATGTATACACACCTATTTCCTTGTTCAACTGAACAAAAAAAATAATTAATAACTGATTTTGTTTGGGTTTAATTCCTCCCAGCGATTTTGAAATCCCCTTGTGATTGTGCCTCCAAGTTGGGTGTGAGTCCCTGGCGAAGGTTTTGCTGGCTTTGGAGCAGCTTTCTGTGCAGCCTGCACACCTGTGGAGGGGATGAATAGAGGCGGGGGTGGGTGAGCTGCAGAGCTCCAGACTGACTGGCGCCACCAACAAAATAGAGGCCATGCTTGATCAACAACCCAAAACAAACCAGGTCAAACAACAACCAACCACGCAGCTCCTCAGGCTGCTGGGAAAAGCTGACGAGACTCTCAGAGAGACAGAGAGTGTCTTCTAATGTGACACACACACACACCAGGTACATACTTTTACTCTTATCCAGGTGTGTTTGGTTTCAGTGGTATAAATTTGACATTAAAGCCAGAACAGGAGCTTCACTAGAACAGACAGAGACAGAGTGTGTGCCACATAATGAGAGAGTGAGGAAGGAGTGTGTGTGTGTAAGAATGAGAGAGGGCAAGCTGAGGTTTTAACCCTCTCTTTTTCCAGATTGCTACACCAGCGACAGTTATTGCGCAAAAGCACAGCTGCCTCTGAGGTTGGTGCCAATTTCATGTTCCTCAATTATTATTCTCCCTGACATCTGCTGGCCTTCACAGAGCACTCTAGACATTGTCAATTTACACCACGCTCACGCTTCAGTGAGCAAGTTATTGAGGGATGCTTATGCACCACTTATAATGCTTTCTACTGTACTGGCCACAAACCAAACCTCTGATTGTAAACAACACAAATTAAAACAAAAAAAGATAATGACTAATATTATTTGAAGTCAACTTACCAAATGCAGAGCTCGTGTCTCAGCGGCATAAAATCGAGTCCTCCGGCTTTTTTACTATCGTCCTCTATAAAAAAAGAAGAAAAAGCAGCAGAAAATGATTTAGTTCCCATGAATATGAAAGCTAAATAAAAGCACATTTCCTATTAATGATTTTCTTATAGGCTACTGAATAACAAATTGCCCTTATTGTGCGCAGTGGAGTGGGCTGCAGGCTGAGGTACTTCACCATCTCTGGGATAAGGTGGGCCTCTGACACACACTGTTATTATCATGCAAATCATAAAGCCCGCAATCAAGTGCACAATCTAGCGTACGCCAAATGCGATTTACGCATGATTTTTCAAAGCTGACGCATACAGCTTTTTTATTATTTCCACACTTTTCTGCTCACATCAAAAGGACAACGACACATAACGGGCATGACGCGCTTTGTCTGAGTCTGTCTGGCACAGGGAGGTAAACCGGGGGTCCCCGTTAAGTCCAGGTGAAAGCGGTGAATGAAGAGTCGTCTCCGCTGACTCAAGCTTACCTGGTGGTGGTCAGTGTTGAGCACCGTCAGCGGCGTCCGGCTGGGGTTGGAGGCCGGTGGAGGGCAGGACCCGGTAAGCTGTGGCTGTTGTTTATGGAGAGAAGGGTGCGTCTCCAGGGCCAGCTGTAGGTCCAGGATGTAGTCTATGACATGCTGGAGGATCTCCACTTTGCTGACTTTCTTATCCTGCGGAATGGTGGGCACCAGGCGCTTCAGTCGGCTGTAGCAGTCGTTCATGTCGTACTGCAGGCAGAACAGGTCCTCCTCTTCCATCCTGCACCGGGCGATGTTGAGGCTATGCTTCGACAGATACTGCAGGGAGAGCTGGCTGCTGCTCGAGGAGGAGTCCTGGAGGCGGACTGGAGTAATAGCCTTCATCTTTGATAACCAACGGCTCAGAGCGAAGCCACAAAAAAAATCAACCAATTGCACTACCGATAGCAGGAGGAATGAGAGATTTTACCACAGCGCTGTAAACACGACAAACGCGACTTTGAAAAAGCTTTAAATTAGCGAGAGAATGAACCACAAGGCTGAATTCTAGTCTTTCAACACATCCCGTAGAGCCTCACAGGTCCGCGTACTACAGCAGGCTCAGTGTGAAGGGAATGAATAGATTTCCTACATTTATAGAGGAGAGGGGAGGCGCCTAGCCAGCCGGCTGACAGATCATGGAGAGAAGCTGGTCAATCACCGGCAGCCCGCTGCCCACCGACCCGACAACAGAGTCGAGAAAAAGGCGTGTCTCATTCTGTGTGCGCTGCGGTGGGCTGCCTGTCGGTAGGAGGTGCGTGTGTGTGTGTGTGTGTTTATATATATGTTTGTGGGAAATACAGAAAAATAGAGAGAGAGGGTAGATTTGGAATGTTTTCTGACTGAGCCAGTCAGAGGTGATCGTATATTTTTATGATGCTCTTCGCTGATTTGCGCTGTTTTGTGTCTTTAGTCCGATCGTCACTAATGCGTAATTGCGCACACCCTCGCAAATATTGATCCTTCCAGTGACAGATGAGCCTGAGATGAACCACCTTGTAAGATGAAAAAAATACCTTACCTCGGCCCGACAGCTGCCAAAAACAACTTAGGCTAAATAAAATTAATAAAACTAGTTATGATTTTCCAAATAATAAGTCAGGAATGCGTTTGGTGGTTCACTTTGATAACAGCCTATATTTCCTTTCTGATGTGGACCCGTCACAGTGACTGTTTCGTTTAATACTGTACTATTTAAATTCCTTCAGAGAACTGCTGTTTTGCTTTGACACATTTGTTTTAAATCAGATTTATTACTATTACTTCATCAATTAAAAATGGCTCACAAGGAGCAAATAGTTCTCATCAACATCTCTGATTGAATAAATTGTTATTATGACTTCATAGAACAAACATTTTCATTTTCTTAGCCCTGGCTGCAGTATAGCAGCTCTGGGGGACAAGCCAGTTTGGCGGAGCCTCCTTGTCATTCCTTCCCCTGGCTGTGTGTTATTGTGCCTTTTACATTCCTCCGCTCTCCGGGCCCCGTCGCCGATCCGCTCCCTCCCTTACAGCCGCATATTGAGCCGCCCCACAGGGCAGACTGCCTGGCGCCACACATCGGGAGCTCAGCCATTCACACCCATCTCTTCTTTCTTTCTTTCTTTCTTTCTTTCTTTCTTTCTTTCCAGGCAGGTTGCCAAGACAACATGGAGGCCACTCTCGGTATCAGCTCAGCCATAGTCCTGAGTGTTTTCCATCCAGGATGCATATGAGGCCCTAAGGTCTGAGTCTAGCAGGGATGACACCCACTTCAGTGCCTGTTTGGTGGTTTAATGTCCCAAACTTTATGGGAACCACCACAGTCTCCTCTGTCATGAATATTGAAAGACTTAAGTTGCTTCAAATGGGAATTTTCCTCCTTTCTCTGTGTCTCTGTTTTCTGTTGCCATGGGAAGTGACTGTTCTGCTCAGTAATGTGTGCAACAATGTTTGGTTCAGGGACAACTTCAAAGAGGTCCGTGGTATGAATCTTTGATAGCCTTTCCACTGGCAACATGGTGCATGAACTCTCGTCCGACGAGCAGGTAACAGATGAGATCTGAGAGGAAAACACTGTCCAGTTTAGCTTTTGCAACAACTCCCAAATGCTACCACTTTGTGTGACTTTCATGGATTTATAGCCAAAAATGTGTTTTTTCCTGCATTTTTCTTGTGGGTTAATTTCAGATACTGTATCTGAAGTGATGGTCACAGCAGCATTTTAAATGGCAAATAAACATTCCAATGTATTTGCTTCAGCCACTTACCAAGAGCAAGTGGATTTGAGTGGTAGTGCTGGCCTTTGGTACAGTAGAAAGAAAAAAATCGCAAAGACTACAGCCGACTAGCACATATGTTCTGTGGCTTATAACTATTTCTAATCAAAAATATCTCTGAACAGAAGCTTCAACTGGCGTTGTCAGCCCATGGTCTGGTGGTTGCTGCACCGATTCACAACGCTGAACAGCCAATCAGGGTGGTCTCTAATTTTGATGGGGTCTGCTGCTGATTTTAATATGCTGAATCAGCTGAAAATCCACCAACAGGGGTCTAAGTAGTGCGAACGGTACATGATGTACTACTTTCTAGTGTGACCGGGCCTTATTATAACCTGTTTCTCTTCTTTTGTTGATTAAGGTTCAAGGAATCACCTTGCTAATACACAGAGTTTGGCAGACTGTGTGCATCTGACAAATGTGTGTAAGCAAGAATTTAAGCATGCTTAAATTTAAAGTTGACTCTGTGGTCAGTAACCTTATCTGTCTCAAAACCTGTCGATGATGTGTCGATTGACCACAACTTTAACATCCAATAAATTCAAAGTTTCTCAGAACAAAGGAGGAAACACAGTGTGTATTATCTCTTTACCCTTCTGTCTTTGCTTCCTCTGCATGTACGTCTCTAATTGTGGCTCTTCTGGCACTACTTCCCTAAAGGTTTATAGAGCGCTGACTGGGGACTGGAGCACCGTAACTAGAGACTCATTAGATAAGCCCGATAAGGTGAACCTGTCTGTTTGTTGTGGCTACACAGCATAAATATGGAGATCAGACTACTTACTTAACCAGTCCACTTTTTCCAGACAAAAACTGCATGGGTGCAGTTCAGGAGAGCAACTGAGAGTTGGTAGATCACTTCTTGCATTAGTAGCTGAGCTCTCATGTAGTGGGTTAACAGTGCTGCAACTATGCACAAAGTGGAAATTGCACGAAAGCTGCATCTGCGCAAGAGGTCTCCCTGGGATGTGGTTGAGGTTGAAAAGGGTGGTGACACACACTCTCTTGTGTCAGAGGTGGCCTAACACCTCTTATTCCCTTAAGGCATTAAAACTCAGCATAATCTCACTTAGGTGAAAATAACAATAAGGGCTAACACCTCACGCTGCTTTTGTTTTTTAACCATTGGATTTATATTTCGGTTGAAGAGATTTGTTTATGGCTTTGTGAGAATAACATTTGGGTTTCTGAGCATTAAATCATTTACAGTCAAAAACAGACAAGAAAAAAGTACAGCACACAACATACAGTATGAATAGAAAATAGAAAAAGATGCCAGAAGAGTTCTTGCTGAAGGTATGTAGGAATCAGGTTAGATTTTAAAAACATTTAATTCCTGTGGCTAAGAAGGTTAAGATAATATTTTTGATTCCAGCCCACACACCTACATGTTATATCCAGATGTAGGGGTGTGAGGTAACACAGGAAATAGTGTTACAAAGATTAAACAACCACACAGCCCCATTTCATTTCAAACTGCACATTACTATCATGCTTTCCAAAACCATGTTTTCTCACTCAGGCTGTTTTGCTATATTGGTTGTGGTACTGGACCAACTTACTCTTACACCAACACTGTACAGAAAAAATCCATAAAAAATAAAATCTTGACCAATGTGTATTTTTAAATGTATCATAAACGTACCATAAATGCAAGGAAAACAGAAGGAATGTGTAAGCTTTGATATTTTATTTTGAAGGGTCAGTCCTGTCCAGCACACCTTTTCCACAGTAGACATTTTACTAATAAAAATTAATAATGGCTCAGTGCCCCAGTATGTCAATGTAACAGCGTGAACAAAACTGAAGCCAGCCATTGCTTTTCCAGACTTAGGAGAACCTTAAGAACTCTTAAGACGAGCAGACAGTGAACAGATTCTGCCTAATTTCAGCCAAGGATTGATCACCCCTGACTAATGTTAGAATCTGGCTGAATTTTTGCCAGCTCACTTGTCATTTCACATGCAGTTTGAAGGGAGTATCAATGATCTGGCTGTCAGATGATTAGTGCCTGCCAGCTCAGACATTTTGTTCAGCTGTCTGCAGTTTGACCAGTTCTGTGGTCTGATCTGGGCGATGCCTCCACATGACATGATTTTGAAGAACTTTCAGTATAGTCTATGACTTCTGACCTGGATGCCAGCTGTGCAGGTTGGATGTCTGGTTGTGGTTTTGGTGGGTTGACAGTCTGTAACAGGTGGATTGGCTTTTTCTTATTCTGTCTGTTGGGTTGTGATGACTGGTGACGTCAAGTGCTACATTGTCCACAATGCCTCTTAAATCCCTCAAACTACACAGCATCTTAACATTTGCATGCATTTATCAGGTGTAGGAAAAGCTGCTGGAATCTCCTGAACCCAGATCTGGCTCAGTTGTGCTAGTGATGGGTGGTGTCATGCTTTTTTTTTTTGTTCTCTCCAGGTGACACAGTTTGCACAACATGTCTTATTCCCTGATGGACTCCCAGCTAAACACAACAGCTCTCTCTGTGTCATTTACACAGGTGCGTTCACTGTTTACACTGTGCAACCTAAGTAACCATCCACACACACAAACACGCACAATCACATACACACACATGTATATCCAAAGACCTACAAACACTCACACACATGCATCACGAGAGACACCTGAGAGATAGTACATTGCTTTAAATAAAGGACACGGGTGATCACTGTTTGCGTTCTACTCTACTTAAGATAATTCGCTTCACAGGCTGATGTGCCAGTTCACCTGAGGGGTTTATGTGCAGTAGCTATGATCTATTCTCCTATGAACTGCTCTAAAAGCGGGAGCTGCGTTCTTGGCCACGCTTATTTAGGTCGCAAGAAGTTTAGTCAAGTGTGTGTGTGTGTGTGTGTGTGTGTGTGAGCACTGCGCCTTTCATAATTCCCCCATCTGCTACTTTCACTTCCCCATTTCCCACCATAGTCACATCAAACACTCCTGACCCGGTGTTTTGGATGCTCGCTCAGCTTCGCCCTGTCCTGTTTGTACTCCAAACTGTGGAGAGACCCAACAACATGTAGGTGCAGATAGATATGTTAGTGTGTGTGTGTGTGTGTGTGTGTATATGTGTGTGGTGCCCTCTTTGTGTTTGTATTGGTCTATGTGTGTGTGTGTGTGTGTGTGAGACAACAGGTGCACCTTTGTTGCATCCTGTTGTACAGCTGCTGCTCTGCTTGTTGTCTCATCAGAAACCTCAGTTCTTTCAGCTCAGGCTTTGTTATAATTATCTTATTAGTCTGCTTTAAAAAAAGCTTTTTGACTCATACACTTCCCAGAATTGAGCAGACAATCAGCTGGACACTTGCTTCTTTTGCTGATGATGTATATTTGGTTATAAAATGCTGAAGTAAGCCCAAAAAAAGCATGTCACAGTGAGAACACAAGAGCACCAGTGCAGTTGACAACAATTATTGAGTGACCACATAAAGAGCTTTAGCAATTATGATGAAATGCGAGAGCAACCTTGCAACTCATAGGTCAGTGAACATAGGAAATAGGATGAAATCCACAGGGTGTAGATACTGGTGGCGGTGGTGGAGTCAGAGGAAGATTGAACATTGTCATGTCTGGATCACACTTTGGAACGAGGTGGCGATGAGGAGGAGGAGGGTTGCATAAAGTTACAGTAGGTCTGAAAGACAGAAGTACAGAGTGATGTATACAGAATAAACTCGGCACACTGATTGGCTTGAGGAATGTGGGGAGAAAGGCTAAAGGTGGGATTGAGACAGAAAACACTTCCATAGCTTTTTTATCCGGTGAGACATTTAGGTTTTGTTATTATCCCATGTTTTTAACTACACTGGTTTTACTTGTTCAGTCACACAAGTCTATACATTGTGGAGTGTTTGTACCACTGGATTAGTTCTTACACTGTCGGTCACCAGCGATGATGTCATCACTATCATACACTGTCATTTCCTTTTTGAGCAGTCAGGCAAAGTGGCATGTCTCTGTGTGCAACATTGTGGATTTTATGACCAAAAAAACAGATAAGAAAGTACTTTTTTTTTATCAAATGTTATTTCATTATAAATACAATGGCTTCATTTACATATTTCACAGTGTTACATAATTTACAAATGGCCGCCCATTTCCCGAAAACAAATGTCATGTGTAGGCAATAGTTTCTGCGCTCAAACTGCACAAGATACTTTCTTTATAATCACAAACAATGTCTCAGGCTGAGATAATAATTAGCATTTCTTGGAGCTCTTTATGCAGTGATAAAGTTTCACTTGCTCTGACAGTTGCTATTTGTGGCTGTTTTGCACCTGGAAAACTTGCAACCATAAGCAGTGGTTGTCATTTGTAGCTGTGACATTTAACAGCGTTTAAATACAATTATTATGTCTTTGTTTGTTTCTGCTACTTTGCTATTTAAAAATGTTGTTAATGCACAATCTTGTCTGTTTTCTGATGTGAAAATTTGTGGCATCCTGGGATTATCCAATCAAATGTAAGTGCACACATATATTTTATGATATATACGTTAATCATAAAAACTGACATGTTCCTACCAGTGTAAAATTCAGTCAGAGTATCAGTCTTTTTTCATACAAAAACTGGACCATATTGATTGGCAATAATAATATGATAATATCATGTAATATAATGTCCTTCTGTTCCAGCAGACACCAGAGATGTTTTATTCACATGGGAATGAGATAAATCGAAACAAGAAAAGAGACCCGAGACTTCTCAAAGAAAGTATCCAAAGAAAAGGCCAACGACGACACCGGTGTCAGAGTAAATGAGAGACTCGACCCTGTGACCTGCAGGGTCATGAGAGGTCTATCATGCAGTCTGGTGACGACTTTCAGCCCTTGTTTCTGCTAAGCTATTTAGCACAAAGCACTGTTGGACAGATTGATTGATTTGTTCGGAAAGTTGATCGGTTTACACGGTGGACTGACGATTTTAATGCAGACAAATAATAATTATTTATTTTTAACATTCTCTGTATTTCCATAATAAGACCAGTTTTGTAGATCATTAATATATTTATTTTTGCTCTGGAATGTGGAAATTCCAATGTAGACCCCTTTTCATTATGAAAAGTTCCCATACCCAGCCTCATACATGACGCGCGCTTTTCTTGCCTGGATAAAAAACCCTCCCTTTCTCTTTCACCCTTTTCTTCCTGGAATCCCCCCCCCCCACCCCCCCCCCCCCCAACCCCTTGGTACATTTTTTTTCTTTAAGGGACTTCAAGGAGGAATGTCATTCAACACATTCAACCACGCGCCCCCAAATCTCTGCTGCAAACATGTTCTCACTGATTCTCTCAAAGAATTAATTGCTCCAAATAATCTCACCATCTGGTTGGGGAGGTCCATACCTGCAAGGCTGCTTGTATTGCAGAGGTTGGGGTCTATTCAGACGCTTGCAATGCTGCTGTGGTGCGGAAAGAGAGTGAGACAGAGTGAGAGAAAGAGAGAGGTGGCGAAGCTTGCCAGGACACTGAAAAGAGGAGGGAATGACAAAGACCACCATCTGTTCCTTGTATTTCTTGCCGGCAACCCTGGACACCAGCAAAGACTGCATCACTATGATCCAACTGCAGACCGCTGACTGGATGTTATTGAAAGACAGGCCGGGGAAAAGGAGACTAAATAAGACCAAAAGCTAGCACGAAAAGCATGTTGAGAGCAGGACAAGCTCACCTCTCTCATCATATTTATTTCCCTTTTTTATCTTCCACTCATGGTGTTTCTTTCCTCCTCATTTGCATACCTTTAAACCGTCAGCCAAATGTTACGCAAACTTCTGAAATGCTGCAAAAGATGAAATGCAAATCAAGCGTGGCTTCAGCAGCTAGGCTGAAGCTTGACTCTCTCCTGATGTCAGAAAAAAAATACACATGCACAAACATCATATGAAGATTACTCATTCTGACCAAATGTGTTATTTATGAACGCATCATGATGTAACTTTCAAATGTAAGCATGATCCAACCAAAAAAGATAATTTACCCAACACACCCTTACTTTCATTTTGGCCGTTAAAGCCTACATTTTCTACCAAGATCAGGCACAGCCACTTTCCAGATGTGCCAGCAGAGAGATATTAGTTGTCTCCGAGTGACAGGGCGTGGGAAAAAGTTCAAACTAGAGGTCTTCACAGGTCCAAAACTTTACACCTGACCCGAATGGATCAGGTAAAAGTCAACCGGAACAACATGAATAAATAAATGTTTTAATAAGTGAGACCTGGCCCAACAATAGACCTGAATATAATTAGACCTGATCCAAAGTGCCGTTGATCCAAATAGACCCAAACTGATGTGCTGATGTGTCAGTTGGTTTTACCTCCTTGTTCTTATTTTCTTTTAACTTGTTCTGTACATCTACAAAAAAACACCTCTATCTCTCTTTTCCATGCTCCTCACTTCACTTTCACCTTGTTTTCTCCTGCAATGATGGTAACAAACTACGTCATCAGCAGCTGACAACACACAATTTTGGGTTCATTCATATCCATTTTAGTCCTGGATATTTGATACACAGACCTGAGACTGGAGAGAATAAAAGGAGTTCCGACCCGATTAGACTGAGCATACTTTAGACTCTTGGGTCCTCAGAATTGGACCCGTGGAGACCTCTATTTCAGACTCCAGAGACTCAATAGCAGCGGAGTGGAGTCACTTCATAGTTTTGCAGTCACCATAAAACACAAAAAGGAAGGTGACCAGAAATATTAAACTAAGGCCCCAGGATCAGCACTGGGCTGTTGAGCAATTCTGGTGTAGTGACTTAACTGCATTGCATCAATGTCCGCATACATCACGTGAAGCACACTGGCCCAAAAAGCTTTTATTGCACAGAGAATCTCTGAAAAGGGATATTTTTACTAACAGAATCTGATCAGTTCAGCTGAGTATTCTCAATTAGTACCTTCACAATTAGGCAGAAAAGAAAAACAAGAGTGTGTGCCCTGGGGAGGGAGGTTCAGATCCACTGGTGTTGGAATGTGTTTTGGGATGTGGGGAAAACAACAGAGGCTGAATGAAGGTTTCGCTCCTTTTCTTATGTGAGCACTGTGTGCGTGTTCTTTGTGCTAGAGGGTGTTTGAGCCCTCTCCACCTCCACACCCCTGAGAAAGTGTAACAGGTGTGCCTTCCAATGTAGCAGCAGCTTAGGGGCTGAAGACAGGCAGGCAAGGTGCTCTGACCTCCCTCTGGGTGCTGTGGCCCAGCATGCATCCTGTCCAAGAAATCATTCTCTGACCATCAGAGGCTCGCTGGCACCAGAGGCATTTATGATTTAGAAAAAAAGGCAAAGAATGCGGTAGCTAATTACTCCATTAGCATGACAATCAAAGAGGCAGATCACACCGCATGACCCTGAAAATACAGTTTTACCACAGTGCTCCAGGCATTGAGAGGCAAATTCGTAACACACTTCCCTCCTCTGTACCTGCTCACTGACTCCATTAATTATTATCCAGAAAGTTAAACACCAAGAGTTTTGATCAAATCAAGCCACTGATCAATGAAAAAATGTCAAAGATCGTCTTTTGTCAGCTAATTATGAGAATTAACTCCTAGTTCTTACATTACTGTGCACAGTATATAGCTTGGTTTTGATTGGTTGAAAGAAAATGCAACTGGATGTGCTGGATATTTGGCATTTTTCAGTTGACTAAATGATTAATCATAAAAATAACATATTCATTTATGATGAAAATAACAGTCTCCGTACAAGATTATGTTACTTATTATTTCTCAAGTTAAGAATTAACTTTCTGTGTCAAGAAAATGCTATTAGTGTCCCTAAACTGTCTCCTAAAAATTGTGTTACCATGCAACTAAACTGCACAGCAATTATGTTTTTGCATGGGGTGGATAGAGGGCCCATGACTGTCACACCACAGACCCCAGTTTGACTCCTGAGTCCCGTATGTCATTTTGTTTAATGCATGTCCTTATATAAGTAATTTCATACATTTTTAGAGTTTGCTTGCATAATCCCTGTTTCTGGAATGTGTAAATTAGATCCATGTTTGCAGATGTAAGCTGCTGTATTTCCTTAAATCTTGATGATTGTTTTCCATATGGTATGTCCCTGGCAACATAATTTTATTATGAAATTGAAAAAATCGTTCAAAATTCAGCTGTTAAAAGAATAAAAGCACATTTCTGGACACTTGATACAATCTACTTTGTCAGGCCTGATGATAAAAGTGTGACTGAATCCTAAAATTAAAAAAATGAAAATTCTGAAGCATTTGTGCATTTATGTCCCACCACATTAGCAGTTTGCTTTGGCAGAGCATCCAAACACAATCACACACGAGAATTTAGAAATTTTCAGAAATGGACATGTCAGGGGAAAATTGCCTCCTTGGTCTCAAATCCAACGTGGAGTAAGAAAGGCTTATTTTCAGAGGCGGTGTTCATAGCCTGAGCTCCAGGCAGCTTCTGAAGTCATGTTTGCAGTGCGGGGAGAGGAGCCAGCACAGATGGTTAGGTACCAAAGGCAGCAGACTTTTCTCATGCCTTTTAATGAGAGCGCTCTCTTTCTTAGCTAATATTTAGCTCCTTCAAATGCTAATGGAGTGGCTTTGCTCTCCAAGGTTAGCATAACAACTATGGGAAAACCTTTAGATCTCAGACATTTGTTTACCAGATGAAAGAGCCTTCACATCGTAAGAGCAGAGAGGGAGAGAGTCAGACCTCTCAGCACTGTATCTCCTCAACTACCCACAGTCAGTTTCAAGTTACAGCCTGCACCATTTGTTCTTCTCTGATGATTTTTGAGCGGAAACTGTTACCATATATTAATGTGATGTCACATGGTGTGTGTGTGTGTGTGTGGGAAGCAGGATTCTGTATCATAATAAATAAAGGCTTGGAGAATAGATAGCAGCATTACATGACTGAAGTGCTATCATCCAAAAATGTTAGAAAAATAAACCAGTGATGCTCTGTGTGTTTTTCTATCATTTATTTATAACTCCTCACAGATTATTTTAATGTGAACAGGAAGCACCAAGCTCGATTTAGACATTTTTGTAATTTGAGCTTCTTGTATCTTTTTTCTAATCCTCTTAAAATGTCTAAAGACATTTGCAATTTCAGTATGAAACAGTAGAATTTTGGCTCCTGATTGTTTCTGTGTCTCTTTTTTTGTAATTTTAAGAAAAACACAGTGTGTGCTGTGTCCACAAGCTGTTTTGATTCTGTTTTTAGCTCCATTTGATCCATTGTTAAGTGGAAGGAAAATGATTTATATCACCATGGAAACACCAATAGTGAGCACAAAATACTCTGAAAAGAAACCAAAATGCCAGATCCAAAAAAAAAAAAAAAAATCAGGAGCTTTGGTTTTGAGTCCTCAAATGTTATTGACGTGTGCTAGTTCTGTGACTTAAAAAACAATTCTCCTTTGTGCGCGTTTTTTTCATTCTTTGCTTTGGGGAAAGAGAGATAACTCAAACGATTAAATATGTATCAAAAAAGAAAAAAAAAAAATAGAATGGCCCATAAAAAGGTCCACAATAAGTAGCAGTGTTTTCCCCCGCTGAACAGTTTCAGAGGCAAACAACTCATACCACAATAAAGCACTATCTATCCAGCATCTCCATAATGTATTATTCACTTCCAGTTGCCAAGGGGAGACTCTAGAGGATGCTTAAGAATCCACAATATTTATGTGGTGTGCTGCAGTCCTGCCACACACGCGCACACACACAGACAAACACACACACACACATATATATATAAATATATATACAGTATATATAAAACCCCATCAGTGCTCTACGGGTTGCTGCCAAGAATCCATACGGATATACTACCAATATCTCTGTGGATTAACAACATAAAAATCTTACCACCTAGCTGACACAGTATGTTTGTACGCGTTACACTCTGTTGGTAATGGAAGAATGCATTATGTCTTTAGTATTATTCCCTCTATGTCACCCTATCACTTGCTCTCTGCTGTTGGCCCACATACTGTAGATCCAGGCCAGCCATGATTTGTTTCACTTGGGAGTTCTATACTAGGAGCAATCTCACTGATGATGGATAGAAAACACATTCCTTAAAGATGCTAAATATATTTCTGAAGACTCTCCGAGAGCCTGTTTGATTAAGCCCTGTAGCCTGTGTAGCGCATCAGACTCCTTGAAGTAGCAGAGCAGAGTTGAACTTTGCAGATCATTAATGATAATGATATATGCTATATGGTAATGATGCAGACATCGCAGGTCATCAGATGATCATGACGGTGACTGCTCTCCTTGTCTAATGACACTGAAATCTTGGGATCCTATAGTTTTCCTACTAAATATGTACTGTACCTGCAGTAGTGTGATGAAATCCAAAAAGCAAACAAAGAAATGCAGAGATGATGTAAAATAATACTGCTGGCAGCAGGGCAGAGACATTCCCATCTAATCAAACAAAGGAGGCCAATTATTGTTCATGTTTATTTTTTGTTGGTTAACTTATATGTTTATTATTAACTTTAAAAAGTTTGGTAGCTTCTTAATTGTTTTATTTCATAATGACTAATAGCTGAAGAGCATGGTGGAGTCTAATAGAGCAGAGTGTAGCAGGGAGAGGGCACATTGTGTGGTGCAGAGTGGACTGATGCTTACACTAGCGTGGTTCACAAAAGTTACTAAAACTGTAGCTTCACACTCTGTTCTGCTTGCTTCAGGTTGCTATTGGGTTCACGTCCCTGTAATGAACCCACATCATTACAGGTCCCATTCTAGAGTGTAGTCACCCAGAACAGAGAGGAGAAATTATTACACCAATGATTCTTTCATGGTACATGTGGCATATCAGTGTTGTACAGTATGAAAAACCAGAACATTACAGTCAATATTAACATCATCATGGGAAATGAAATATACGTGGGAAATGCATAAAGATGATGAGAACAATGATGAGATATAAAACAGTACCTTGTTTTACCCCATCACCTTCCTGAGGAGAATGCATATATTTCTTCCATGCTGCTGATGTCTCCCTTCATTCCCCCACAGTTCCAGTGATCCAGTGTGATCAGCGCTCTGCACTCTCCGCATCCTGATAAATAAAAGCTGAGTCACTGAGTCCAGACTGAGAGACCTGGCATTTTGTAGTCAGGGAGCCTATTGTGGCTATTTCAGCATATTTGAGGTCAGGGCATTCAAGGAGCTGTCTGCTCATGTACTATAGAGTGAATGAATATAAGAGGTTGACTGTAGTAGAGATAACGTGTATGTGTGTGTGTGAGAGAGAGAGAGAGAGTGAGGAGATAGATAGATAGAGAGAGCACACACTTTCACTCACACACAGAGAGTGGGAGATAGGGCTCTTTGTGCTGATGTGTTTGGTGACCTTGTGCACTCAGTGATGGGCCTCTATCTCCACTTACACAATAGAAGAGCAAAATAGGATTCTTAGATACATCAGCACACAGTGGAGCCAGAGACTGGATCTCACTGATGCAGTGGGCCCAACACCAAGGGGGTGAGCCAGGAGGGCATATGTATTTTGTGTGTGTGTGTGTGTGTGTGTGTGTGTGTGTGTGTGGTGAAAACAACAGAAAGAGAGAAAAATGAATGCCATCTATAAGCCAAGATCTTCCACAATGTCATCAGATTGAATGTATTTGTGAACTGGTTTCCCCACAGATCTTTTAAAGGGTTTAAGTCTGGGCCACCTGTTAGTGACGTGTAATTATAGTCACAGATTTGAACATTTTGGGTTTTAACACCATCCACTGGCAAAGCTCATACACCAATACACGCGTCACATTGCATCAACTCCCAGACCAAATGGACTCACAAGTGCAGACAAGATTGACAAATCCATCACTCGCACCAGACTGGAATCTCCTGTGGCCGTATCTTCTGAAAAAGGCAGCACAGTCCCCCGTATAAAAGAACCAAGTGCCCTGGTGTCATGCATGATTTTAACCAGCACCTGACTCTCAGAGCCTGGAAGAGAGACACAACACACAAGACACAACAGGTGATAAAAGGTGCAGTTTAATTCCCTGACAAATCCAAGCTGCTTCTCTGACAAACAACACTATGTAAATCATCCAGCAACAGCAGGTTTCATATTAGAATGTTTAGACTTAAATTTAAGGATGGTGCAATCAGAAGATCGGTGAATGTGTGAGTGGTCCGCTCACTATTACCTGCAAGATAGAGCACACACGCACACCACACACACCAACAGACAAAGCAAACCCTTCCCTAACAGGCCAGGGGGCCGTCACAATATGCTCCAGCAGGCTGTGGAGAGGATGTGAGCTGTTCTCCATGACGTTTAACAGTTTGTGCAGCCTCCTGCTCTGCACCACCTACTCCAAGTGTCCAGTGAAGTCCCCAGCACAGAGCCAGCCTTCCTCATCAGTTTGTTTAGTATGCTGATGAGTAATTTGGTGATTTGCTGAGGGGTAATAAGTACGTATAAATAATATAATTGCGTTTGATAATATGTAAAAAAGTCATTTATTACGGTTTTAATGCCTAACACTGCTCGCAAAGAAAAACACAAAGGCAGCCAAAGAAGGCCAGTTACTTTTTGGTAGCCTGTTGTTAAGCACCTCACATTTGTACCTTTCTATCAGACATAGCTACTTTATTAAGTGTACATTCTCTATCTGAAATAAGGGCAGATGTGATCATGCCCTTTTCCGATACTTACATTTATATTCTTTGGTACCAGAGTACAACTACTAATTCTAATAATAATAAGAAAGTAACAACCAAGGATGCAAAAAGACACATTTGCCTAAGAATAATCTTGAATGAAACACTACAAACAACATGAACTTCTTATCTTTTCACTGATGTTCAATTTGTGTTGAATACAATTGTGCAAACACCATCCAGCACCCTTTCTTGTCCTGCTGCACTCCTCCTTCCTCCCATCATCTGCCCATTTAGCCAGGATGCGATAAGATGGGTACGGCTACTCCCACGCTGGATACATCTTGATACATCGCTGCCTCTGTGGCACGTAAAACCCAAGGTCTTTGTGCTCCTCACGTTGCGCAGATCAATCTCCTAGGCAGGTTCCCAGAAGGAACACAAAGCCTTACAGCTGAGACATTACTGTCCCTCAGCAGCAGAGAGAGAGAGAGAGAGAGAGAGAGAGAGAGAGAGAGTGCAGGAAGGAGACAGAAACAAGGAAGGAGAGGAGGGAGGTGACAAATTGGGGGGGTTTAGGGATTAAGTCTTTTCTTTCAGGATAAGGAGCTGTCTCTGAGAGAAAGACAGAGAGAGGCTCTCTTGGAGGAGGAGAGGGTTTGATCCCTTGTTCTTTCTCTTCACCCCCCTCCCCCGCCTCTCCTCTTCCCCATCTTCTTCTCCCCTCTTTTGTGTTCCTCTCCCACTCACTGTAATCCGATGTGACACAGTTACAGATGGTCTATCAATGCCACAGCTCATCAGAGCCATGTTGAGGGGCCTGCTGGAGGCCTGTGGGGGCCTGATAGGCTGTCCACTACCTTGCATGTATGCCTGCATGTGTGTGTGTGCATGTCACTGTATGCATCTATGTATGTGTGTGTGTGAACCTTCTGTTACTTCCCCTTTGCTCATCTGGGATCAACCAAGACGGCCAACACATCAAACAGCCAAGGCTTTGATGTCAGTCACAGGACAAGTATATGTGGTGTATATATACGCTACAGCTCACTGCCGTGCGACTGCGCCTCGACGTGATGGAGAGAGGAAGAAAAGAAACCAGGCTGACACCTTGACGGATGGATGTGGAGTGGTGTGTTTGTGCCATCTCACCATGGTAATGACGTCCCAGAGGAAGGGCCTTTGACTATATGTCTTATCCCATACATCCACTCAAAGTCTCAGATCCTATCTCTAGGTACGTGATTAGGTGCAGCTTTTTTTAAAAGCTAATTGATTCTGAAGGTAGAAAACACATGGCTCTTTGTTATGGTAATCAAGCAGTATTTTAGATATATATATATATATATATATGCTATATGAGCAGCATTTATAATGCAGCATATATTAATAGACACTGTAATAGTAATGAATGTGGTAAACTGATTTAGAACTAAGTGCAGTCATATCTATGAACTTGGAGCATCAGATAGGGTGAATATCACAGTGAAGTGAGGTGGGATTTCTTTAGTAAAATTACTTACATGCATTTATATATTGAATTTGGGGTATCTATATTTTAAAAGGTATAGCATTGTAGTATTGTATTTCCCATAAGGTTTAGGGCATTTGCAATACACAAAAGAAAAAAAAGTAATGACCATGATACAAGTATAAAAAAATACTACATTACCCAGAATGCAACTTAGTAGTGTCTCTCTGTTGGACCCTTTAACATGCAATTGTATAGTAAATAGTAAAGTAGTCTCTAAACTCAAAGTGAGATTACACTGATGATATCATCTGGGTTGTTTCATCAGATTTGACAAATCAGAGCAACAGGACACCTGCCCACAGGCTGCATTTACAGTTTTTATTGTATTATAACTTATAAAAACAATCTGAAATGATAAGCTCAACCAGCATCAAACGCAAAGGCTGCATAATTATTAAGTTTGACATTTTTTTATTTCACAGTCAAAAAGTGTTTACACAAGTGTTATCAACATATAGGCAAAAATAAAGATGTCCAGAGGCTCATAAGTGACCACGTTGCTGAATCAACACATCTGTGACACAGTCACAACAAACACTGGAATTTGGGAGTGCCACAACACTGGTATTTGCAATAGGGCTGCTACATGAAGCACAGAGCATAACCTGGTCCTGGAACCCTGAGCATGCAGCTGTGCTAGTCTTGCTGACTATATACTGTATATTTATTTACATGTATTTCAAACTGTCCCTGTCAACTGTCAATGCAGGTTAATATTTTTTTTTTTGTTATTTCTTTGAATTTGCAAATGTGACAAAGTCATTTAAAGCTGTCATGCAGACACAGTGACAGGTGCATGAAATCCTCAAATCTATAATACCTGTTATGAAGGTTATTATACTTCCTAGACAGGAACTTCGTCACATTGTGTCACACATACAGTGTATCGGTAGGAGAGAAAACCTCTCAGTGAAGGTGAGATTTACAAATTTATAGGAAGTGACGGATAATGAGGAGGAAAGTGAGTGAGAAAGAAAGAAAGAAAGAGTGAAGAGAAAGTTCACAGACACAGTCATGTGAAGATTTTATACAGTCTGTGTATGTGACTGTGTGTTTACCTCTCTGTACGCATATGAAGTCCATGTATTTCTATATGCGTGTGTGTCATATGTGAGTGTGTGCCTGTGTGTGTGACACCAAGGCACAGGGCATTGTCTGCCACTCGGGGCCCCTGTTGTTGACTGCTGGCGTATCCCAGAATCCTATTAGGAGCAAGTCACACTTGGGTGGCACATTCATCATGGGCCCTGCACATTCAGATTGCTGTTATGAATATAATTAGAGAGAAGCACAGAGGAGATGTTCAGGGCACTCACACACACACAAACTCTAAGTCATATGTGAGTGCACAAACACATATGTCAGCACACACACACACACAAAGGCTGTACGTAAGGGTGTACATGCACATATGAGCTGACGTGCAAATAACGCATGCAGGTGTGCATCCTTTTCACACACTTACCCTCTGACTCTGAGTGTCGCTCTCTTTTTAACACACAAACACGGTGACACACACGCACCCGTCATGATCTCAGACACTTCATTTTCACCCCCAGCTCTCAGCGTGCCTCGCCTCACCACGTCAAGTACAGACCGGCCAATACACCTGGGACAAGCCTCTTTGACAGTGTTGGATCAGACTTTCTCTGCAGTAACTTTCTTAGTATATTAGTTTATATACTACTGATGATGATGTGTTTTTAAATTCATGTTATGTTAAGCCAACTTGTGGGCCAAGACTCCCATTAGGGTGTGGGGTACAGTAAATCTGAGGATTACCTGGATTACCAGGATTACTATGATAGGAAAGCAGAAAAAACAACACAGTATATTCTCCAGAGATTACATTTATGTACAGCATGTATGTACTGTACAATAATGTATCTGTCTGCTTTTATGAGTAATGGGCCACTGTTACAGTAAGAAAATAAAAAATGAATATTTTACAATAGTCACAATAGTATGAGAATAAAGTAATAAATAACTTTACACAAAAAAGATTTTATATTAGGAGAACAGGATATATAATTATATATGACTTATAACCTGCTTTTTCTGTTCAAATTATTACTTTATTATTTATTATTATTATTTCATCATACATTTGCAACTACAATATTACAGTTTTACTCTAAATATAATGCACTACCAGTCAAAAGTTTGGACACACATAGGAATTATTATGTTTTTCATGAAAAGATACATGTCTTCAGTTGTGTTACCATCATTGCACATGGTTTTCTAATGATCAGTTATCC
>JAUMHL010000009.1:22140776-22152558 GCA_032362345.1 Sandelia bainsii
TGAAGACATGTATCTTTTCATGAAAAACATGGTCATTCCTATGTGTGTCCAAACTTTTGACTGGTAGTGTATGTATTGCTATTTGATGCCATTTTGATCCAGTTGTTAGACATGAAAGCTGGCATGTTGGTGCACGGCACCAAAAGGGTTCAGTTTCAACAGGTGCCTGCTTCCCTACCTGGTGGCTCTCACAACAAACACTTGTATGGGTCATATTAGGGACAAAGAATGCATATGCGTTACGTTTGGAGAACTTGTTGCTGATCTAGCTTGTCACTTTAGGGTTTATGAAGGTTTTCTAGTTTAGTTTCTAGTGCAGAATGTTTACACTGCTGTAATGAATAAAAATCAGCATTATCAACTATATAATAGACAGTATTTATTCTCTCTGGTTGCTTTTTGCTGAACAATAAGGGAAAAAAGACAATTATTTAAGTTTATAGTCAAAATTTTAGGGAAAGTAGAGATTGTCCACAATTTTCAGTGTGCATGATATTATTTTTAACCTGCACCCAGCTCTGTTAGATCTGCACACCATCAACTTTTTTTACAATTAAAAATCTATATAGTTAAATTCTTTAATTCCGTATTTTTAACCATTAACTGAATAAATGGAATTTACAAACCTTTGCAGTATCAGGTCCAAATTTGGCAGGAATACGGTTAGTGTATATTCCCAAGAAATATATAAGAGACAAATATCCTTTCAGCCACAACTGAAAATGGTTCTTTTGTTTGTGGAATGTTGCAAAGTAAAGCTAAAATTGCTGAAATTACTGAGCTATTATACATTTTTGACCTGTTGTTATTAGGTGCCACACACACATGCTAGGGATGTATTAGGAAGCATCTTTAAGGTATTTTTTTTTTCCAAATAAGAAAAAAATAGACTAACACAAAATTTTAATCAGTGAGTGGTGCTTCCTCAATATAGGAAGCATGTAAATCTTTCTTACATACTTCAGTTGAATGACAGCTCTAATTTGGAACAAAGGACAATAGAGTCCTTATTAAAGCAAGATGTACTGCTGGCCTTAATAAATAGCCTGAGCTTTATAAACCCTGGTAATTATTCAAAATTATCCAATAAAAATTATGACATGTGGCTTAAATTCTTTCATATTGCATTTATTAGATCCCTCTTGCTGTGATGTCATGTTTATACATGAGTGTGTGAGTGTGTGTATTTGTGTAAATACATTCAAAATGAGCAGATCTACAGCTTGTGCCCATGCCTGGCGTACACAGTATAATAATATGCATGGATGTGCGTCCGCTATGACATTTTATGAACACCCCCCCCCCTCACAAATGACAGCAAACATTTAATAACCCCTTTAATTACATCCCATGATGGCCCTATGATCCACTCTCATGGATCTTATTATGAGGCTTGATGTTCACTATAGAAACCTTACATATGCAATTTTGTCATTACATGTCGTAATTTTGTCATCAAGACTCTATTATGATCCAAAATATTGCCCATAGAGTCATAAAATTTCCAAATAATTCACTAACCTAAAGGAAAAACAAGCATCTTGTCTTGATAAGTTTTCCTTTTACTGAATGGCAATCCGTGCTAAAAGAGCTACAGCTAAAATAGGTGATTTCTGAGTCCATCTTCACACCTGTAACACAGTAGTGATACGTAAAGACTGCTCAAATTGCAGGTTACATGCATGTCTGTCCAGACTCATCCATGAGTCCAAGTGGACACTTGTGCCAAACATAATGAAATCATTATTTCCCCTAGGCCAAGATATTGCTAGATTGGGGCAGGTCACAGTGAATTTGACCTTTGATCACCAAAATCTGATCAGTTCATTCTTGAATCTAAGTGAAGGTTTGTTCCAAAGTTGAAGAAATTCCCAGTCGGTCCTGAGACAATGCATTCACAGGAATTGGACAGACCTGAGGTCACAATAACCCTGACATTTGACCACCACAAGCTAATCAGTTCATCCGCAATTCCAAGTGAACTTTTGTGCCAGATTTGAAGAAAATCCTTTAATGCTTCAAGAGAGCCTTTTCTAAACAAATGTTATGCATGTTCAAAAAATTTTCTTTACCACACAAAGACACACACACAGTTTGTCAGGCAAACAGGAAAGCACACCTCTATCACTTTGTGATAAATACTATGCTAACATTCTCACTAACCATGCTTGTTTAATTTAATTCACCTCGATTCTTTCAGAACTTGCAATAGCTCGGTGCAGTGGTTTGTCTTGTCCCTGATTTTAGCCATTCTCCAGGTGTGTTTTGCAGTGTTCATCCATCGATGACTTGTCATTGACACTGACTTGTTTATGTTCTTGGGTTCCATCACAATATTGTACAGTACGCAGTGCAAAACCCCTGGTTTCGTGCAGGACATCAGGGCATTGCCTTGTGTCTTTGCCAGCACTAGCAGCCTCTCATCAGCAGCTCTGGTGAGAGGTGAGAGGATTGTAGATCACATTTGTGGAGAAATTGCAGTCACTGGACAAAATTGCAACTTCGTGCAGAATTCAGAGGCATTGGTTAAATTTGCATTCATTGATTTGATTGTGAAATTTATAAATCCTGGAGGAACTTAAAAATCCAATCACTGCATCTTTGTGCCAATTTTGGACATTTGTGCCAATTTTGAAGAAACTCCCTCACAGCATTCTTGAGATGTTGTGTTCATGAGACTGGGATGGAAGGATAACACAAACATAATGCCCCAGGCCACGGCTGTCACTGGTGTGGAGGCATAAAAATGGATGAAAATGGAGGGAGCAACAAAGAGTTTGAGTGTGGAAAAGGAGAGAAGGAAAAAACAGTCATATTAATTCACAGAGAAAGATGTGATGCACAGGGATTCACGATTTTATCAAGAGCAATGATGCAAAGTGAAGCAATACATCAAAAAGGGGAAAGAAGAGGAGTATCCAGGAGAGGCTCTTAAACACTGTTTAGGTTTACTCACTGCAAAGGAAAACCAGCACTTCACTGAGAAAAAGGAGAGAAGCATTAGATGGAGAAGAAGTCTGATGATGAAATTTTGAGAAATATGCATTTTTTTAAAAGGTTGAAATGGACAAGGAAAGAAAACTGTGTTGTGGTGCTTTTAGTGAAGTGAGGTCAAATGGCTAAAGGTTTATAAATGTCAGTTTTATACATTTCAAGAAGTAATCTCTGATAAGCGCCAAAGCGGATGCAAAAATCAAGCAAAAACCAACCAAACAAAAGATAAGTGTGTAAATTGATGTTATTTAGCTGGCTTGTGCAAGTTAAAGATACCCTGACATTAAATTCTAAATGGTCTCATTTGTCTGAGACAGACATAAGATTGGTCAAATGAAGCAAATTTCACAAAATGAAACGTCCAAATATTACCCCCTGAGAAAGAGTTATGAGCTGGTGCTAATGTTGCATTCCCTAAAATCATTTAAATTAATGTGCCGTGAAATAGGTCATTAATGAGGATGCATGGGCCATACGTGGAGACAGACAGACGAGGAGGATGCTGCTGCTGCCATCATATAGCAGACATCATTAGACCAAACCAGATGCTGCCAGAGTTACAGAGAACATGAAGCACTCTATATGGATTCAACCCTCACAGCTGTATAATACAGTGAATATAATAGTTTTAGTAGGCCAGCGAAACAATGCTGAGGGTAGCTAGGGCAGCATGTGAGACTGTTACAGCAGATTGTGTGGGGGAAAGCAGCTTGGTGATTCAGCAGGCAGGACAGTGGTTCAGTGATGCACTGTGGAGTATACAGGGCTTGTGAAGGTCTGACCATCTACTGCAGCCAAGGAAGCCACTAGTTGTACTGTCTCTTCTTTCCACTGGACTCTGTTTCAAACATGAATGCAGGCGACTTGCAAAATAAAGTTTGTGCTTTACTTACTCCTGGTAAGTAACATAGGCAGAAAGATTGCTCTCAGTTATCAGCAGTAAAACATATCAGTCCTGCTGTTTCAAGTTGACCAATTAATGCAACAAATTTTATATCAATAATTTTTAACTATTTAAAAATATTTTTTAATAATAGTCCAAAGTGGTCTTTTAGTATTAATTTATGTAAATGGATAACATATTTGTTTCTAAAATGTAGATTTGTTTCAGTGTCTCCCTGTTATAAAAACTGCCAAAACAACAGCCTCCTGCCAGGTTAAACATGGAAGAGTTTAACCTGTGGAAGAACTGTCTCCTGGAAATAAAATGTTGTTTACTTCAGTAGCAGCCCTGCAGTGTGTTCCACAATCACCCAAATAACCAATTTCCGTATGTTTTCAGCACGTACACTGAGCCATGAGTGGGTTCTTTCTTCCTTCTGCTCTTCCTGGGAAGCCAGAGTTAGGAGTTAACCAGTTAAATGCCCTCCTTTTGCTGCTGTCCAACTAGTGTTTTGTGGTGAGTAATCACCTTCCCACCTGCAAAATGGGCTTACCGTATAGTAAGAGACCATGGGCATGTGTGTTTGCTTTTGCCTGCGTGCTTGTGTGTGTCTGTGTGTGTTTGTGTGTGATTTATGAGTGCAGATCTCAGGATGGGCTCTGTTTTCTACCTCACAGACTCACAGGCTGCCTGTCGCCCACACTGTCTTTAACCACAACGCCCAGCAGTTGTTGTACTGTATGAACACTAAGAATTTAGTTGATGTAATATCAGGGTTAAAATATTTACCGCTTTTTGGAAATGAAATCATAAATAGAGTATGATATTACAATAAGAAATAATCATAACACCTCACAAATGCCTCATACTACTGGATAAATACTACATGGTGTCCAAGTATATGGACCGCCTACAGGTCTATAATGAAATGGTTTCCACACAGGCTTGAGGAAAACCTGAAACCACAAGAGGCCAACAACTCAACAACAACTGCATGCTGTATGTGTGTAATGTTTGTGTGTCAACATATTTTTGCCAAATAATGTATTATTATATATATTATTATATAATTATATTATTATAATAATGTACAGAAAATTAACCAGTATCAGCTTCAGCATCTATGTGTACTCTGTCAGGTTCAGGCCAAACCAGAGGAAAACAAACACGCAAATTGTCAATATTGTGAAAAAACATCTTTTCATCAGCGGTAAAGAAGAGGCATCAGTGATGACAGGACATGTGATGTGCTGTGACGGTGGTGTCGTGGAAGGTGTCAGTGGAGAGAGAGCATCACCTGACTGGAAGTGTGAATGAGACACGCAACTGTGAGAACAATCGGCGTCCACTGAGTATAGCTGTCAGATAGTGTCACTAATGATGAAGTGGTGACGTAAAACAAACCAAAACGATGATTCAAACATACAAACAAATTCCATATCATATCCATGTGCCCAACAGCGGCAAGTTAGCATCACTCCCATTTGTCATGTGACAAAATGTTTGACACAATCCTGTATGTGGTGCTACATGCTACAGACAGTGAGGACAGGGGAAGGGGAACGTATTCTCTCTGGACGAGGGGGTGGGAGTTGACAAACTTCAAAAACAGTTGTGGCTCCTTTGCTGGTGCTTTGTAAAAAGAGCGTTTTGAGGTAAGGACGCAGCATAGCACGACTGACACGACACCTCTGTCATCTGATACACTGCAAGCGGATGAAAATGCTCATTTGAGCTTTAATTAGCATCAAGCTACAGTCCAATTATCATCAGAAGCACATATGGGTAAATATGAGCCTTTACAGCTGTTATTCATGCCTGATATCGATCTATAATTGCACATTGTGATCGATAATGAGGACTATAAATTACATACATTTTGTTCATTGGTTTTTCAGCCCAGGTTTGGTTCCTCGCTGTGCATTTAAGGATCGTAATGTCCAAATAAATTGCAAATCTGTGTGTAGCATGCACTGGTCAAAATGAACAAACTGTTTCATTGTTAGAGAACCTTTGATAGCTCTAATTACATCAAGCTATCACACTTGCATTGCCGGAAAAGCGGCGGCAGAGGAGGCATTTGCGAGCGAGGAGGGTTGAAATGTAAAAGGATTATGTCAAACTGTTGCAAATCTTTTTCAGGGATTATGGAGGCTTAAAGTCAGGAGAAAACCCAAGGGTGTCTTTCTCCTGGTCTGTGTATGTGATGTCTGATGACACACAACACAAGTGCACACACATACACAAGCATTTGTGGTGCGCAAACAAATAGCTGCTGCGCACACACACACACACACACACACACACACACACACACATCTATACGTGATGTGATCAGCTCCTACTGTATGTCGCTGGTGTGCATGTGCATGTTATTGAGGTGTGACTAGATGTGTGGATCTGCCCACCACTGTCTCCAACAGGCTTAATCTGCGAGATGACCCGCGAGGTCAAACCCATTCTCTCGGACGTGTCCCTTATTGTAACAGGCAGTTTAGAGGCTCATCCACAGTCAAGCCCAGTTAAGGCGTGAAGGATCTGGGGGCTATCAGACAGTGGGGCCATCACATCACGTCTGCATCTGTCTCAGCGTGCCTGACAGCGAAGGCAGAGAGGTTTCAGCTACAGAGAGAGGAAAAAAAGCCAGCGTGACAGCTGTCAGACAAGCAGCGCAAATGACAGGCAGGAGGACAGACAGTTAGACGAGAACGCAGACACAGAGACAGGCCAATCAGCTCATTACGGACGGGCACACAGACAGGAAGGTAATACAGATGACCTGCACACATGCGCAGGGGCACAGGAGCACTGCAGTCCAGTTGGTTATGTGCTAAATGAAAAAAAATAGAGATGACAGTGGAAATACTGCAGAGAGAAGGAAGCCATTACACTGAATAATAAGCTCTTAATATGGGCTCTGGCAGACAGGGAGTTTGCCCAGGTGCTGTTCTTTGTCAAAGTGTGTGTGTGTTTGTGTGTGTGTGTGTGTTCAGAACTTGTTTGCATTGGGACAATATGACCAGTCATATCCATATGAGAAATGTTTTGTGTCTCATGAGCAGCACCTCCCAACACTGTAAATATAACACTCAGCTTTCATTCTCTCTCCTCTCCATCTTCTCTTTCTTTTCAGTATCAGAAGAAGAAGAAACTCTTTTTTTTTTCATCAAATTTGTTTTGCAGTTTTTCTTTCTTCTCCTCCCAGAGTAATGATGCCGGTTCATTTTCGGCTGGCTCGCTGGTAAAAAGCATCTGAGCCGAAGCATTAGTTTTCCCAAAGCCTTCCCTGATAGAGACAGATGGTGTCCATTTAAAAGGTCCCATGGAAGTGTGTTATTTCTAGTGCCTACAACCCACACATGTACTGAGACACACTGGGAAACACACACTCACGCAGATGTAAATACCCAGTGGTGTCTGCATCTGTGTCTGCATGCAAACACGTTGAAGCAAGTGCACACATAACCCTGCGGAGCGCGCTGTCGATGTGCCTCTGCGCGCACAAACAGAAAGACGGTGGGAGAGGAGAGGTGGCAGGACATCTGGGTATCTATCTGTCTTTGCTATGTGTGTGTATGTGTGTATGTGTGTGTGTGAAAGTACAATGCCACACTCTGCACACTGCCCCATTTCGGGAGCCAGGCGTAAATATCAGCATTTATGGCGCTCCCCCATTACCTCCCTCCCTCCTGCCTCCTCCCTCCCTCCTGTTTTCCAGCATTTGAGCTATGAAAATAAAGGCAAACGAAATTCTGCTGATGCATAAAACGAGGATGGGAAAGGCACACAGTAGCACCTGGTGGCATAGTATCAATCGGTGGTTGTTAAATAGCTCCCTGTTTGTGCCAGCTGCTGCATTGTTGGACTGAGACAATATGAGTGTTCCAGTAGCAGGGCTCGCCACTGGTTCGTCTATGTGTGTGTGTGTGAATGCATGTGTACAGCCTGACCTCAACCGCCCACCCCTCAGGGGATTTTGGTGTTTTCTAGCTCCAGTTTGACCAGTGTGGGAGACTTTCTGGATTCATTCAAATTCAGACACTTTTATTCACAACAGTAGGGTTTACCTTAGGGTACACAACATCAGGTGGACACACCAGCTGGGCCGAGCTGTCCACAGCGAGCTGACTTTAGATTTTTAGCTGTTGGTTAAATCATTATGCTGCCTATATATACACAGGCGCAGTAGATATGCGCTGTGCAGAGTTTCTCTGCAGGGGCTGTGGGAGGAAACACTAATTGCTGTTTGGCAATGCGTGCTTTCATGCTCCATTGGTTTGTCATTTTTCAAAGTGTAATATTTTCTCTTTCGTGATGTGATCCACACGAGAGCTTCCTCCACAGACACGGTTGTCTCAAACTCATTCTCTGCAATAATACTGATGGTGATGTTGCTACAGATGATAAATGCAGGGTCATGTGGGGTCTTTGTCTCTGATTTATAGCAGAGAGTAGCTATTTCACAGTTATTACAGCTAACTTTGCAGCTACTTAAATAAACTTAGTATTTCAAATCATACTCTAAATCTATTTGCATAGAATAGGTGGATTCTGTCATTTTAATCAGTCAGTACAGGCACAAAATCCAAATGAACTAAAAAAGGAAAATACTTTTGTGGAGTAAGTGCCAGAGAATACATCCAAATACACTGATATTTTACAATGAAATATATTGTAATGTAATAATAACTGACTCTTTTCACCACTGTGGAGGCTGGAGACAAAGCCAAAAACACAACACTTACATCCAGTTCAGCTTCAAAAAGTATTTAGATCCCTTCACTTTTTGCACAGTTTAGTGAGTTGTACATTTATTTTTGAATAGAAAAAAGAACAATTTGCAACAACAATATGCACACAAACATCCATAAAAGCAAAGAAAATTGATTGGACATAGTTAAGAAAGACACACATGTGTATGTAAAGTTCTACAATTCACACTGTGAAAAAAATGTACTGAAATCTATTCAAATACATTTTATAGGTGAACTCACATTTTCAGACTTTTCCTCTTGGCCGCAGCTTTCAACCAGGACCACGCCTGCTTGGCTACCATAAGCATGGACTGAGAGTATCTTAAAGCACCTTCACGTGATGTTTTATCAATGTGAAATCTCTGGCAGCCCCCACACCCACCACACTTTCATATCTCTCCCACTAACTAGCCCCCCCTCCCCACCACCTTCTCATTAGTGCTCCCTGCCAACCCTTTAACAACATAGACTCTTCCTCTGCTTGCTATTAATGAGGGAACTGAGGATTCCTAATAAGCAGTTTTTCTTGTAATTAAAAAGTCTCCATAAATAATCACCTCATAATCCATCTGTCAGGTTCCATCCAGCTCCTATTTTGTTAGACTCCAAGATTAGAGAGTGACTATCTCTCTGTCCATCAGTCCGTCTGCTCTACTATCCATCTATCCATCCACCTCCGTGATGTCTTTCTGCAGTGGAGAAGAATATGGTAATAACTTTAGCATGTGTTAATAATTGATGGTCATATAAGACTCGGCTTTGCTTTGCTGATTCGGCAGTATTAGTGAAGGCGGCCAGCCGCGCTAAATGATTTAGTGTGGTTAATATTCTTCCTGAAGGGATTTAAAATTTCTAATAGGGAAATATTCCTCCTGTGCCACTGTGTATTTATCAAACAATACGCTCTTTTCTGATAGGCCCAGCAAGTCTCCAGGTTTCCACTGCAGAGTTAATATACAGCTACCGCCACTGCTTACTCAATATTTCTTTCAATTTCCTTTAAAACCAATTTTCCCTGATCCCTTCTGCGTGTTTTTTTTCTTCTTTCAAATCGAGACCATTTACCAGCTGCTGAGTTTTTGTTTAAAGCAGCAGCATCATCACTGTAAACGTGTTTAGCTGAATCCCTGAACTGCTCTGTTTTTCACAGCCTTCATTGTATTATCAATTATCTATAATATCTGTATAATAAGCAGAGGTGGGCAGTAACACATTACTTAGTAGCACACTGCAGTAACTGGGTGAGTAATAAACTGCTATTTGAAATTCAGTAATATCATTACAAATAGTAGTTAGAGTTAGAAAAGCCTGAGTGCAGTCACCATTGTTGGGACTGATATAATTATGTTATATTTTTTATTAGAAATATGCTCAGAAACTTCCAGACTCACTGAACAGCCTGGCAGGAGTGCAGATATTTGCTTCTATAGGTTCTGGAGTGAGGTTTGGGGCATTCTCATTTATTATATTTGCAAATGCAACAGATAAGTAGAAAGCAGGAAAAGTTGGAGTTTTAATCCAGTCATCAGTAAAAAAAAAACAGCGTGTTTGACAAGTAACTGCCATAACACCTGCCACCTTGTAGGGCTGCATGCTTACTAAACTCTAGGTCTATTACTACATGTGTTAAATATATAAGATTTGATGGAGCTGACAGTTAATGTAATGTAACATTTTCAATGAGTAATGAGTTTTGGTTGCATTTTTTAAGCAACTTGTCCAGCTCTACAAAAAAACGTGTGTGTGAGTGAGTGCGTGTATTTTCAGGTCAGGTTCTCCATTCTTCTTCCCGTCAAAGCAGAACAACATGCAGGTGTGTGGTGGGCTGGTTGTGTTTGTTCAGTTGGGACGGAGGGATAGAGAGAGAGGAGGAGAAGGAGCACAGTGTTGGATAAATTCGCTCCCTGAAAAGAAAGTAAAACTATGCTAGTAATAATAATAATAGTAATAATTTTCCCATCGCCTGCCACAGAGCCCCATTCTGCATATTTGTGATAAGCTTGGTTGCACAGAGAACAATGGCATTCAAGTGATATTTAATGATAATAAAAAAGAAATGTTTAGGTCAGCTATAGAGCTCCATCTGTGTTGTTCCATCCCTTAAAACAATCATGTTTGCCAAAGGTGAAGTTCTGCTTTTGACACTAATACACAAGCTGGTCTCACCCTTTGGTCGCATTAGGCACAGTAAAGGTAGCGACACCTTACTTTGTTGACATGTGGATTAACTGATAGTATAGCATGTGGCTGACAATACACCAGCTGAACACAGTGGCCGACGTGGTAAAATGATTGATGTAGTCAACAGGATATGGTGTACTACAACGGGGCGTTCCATCTGTAGGATAAACTCCACCCATTTCCTCATTCTCCCAAACACCATTATAGAAAACTTGAAGAGCAGCAACACTATTAAGGGATGTTCCAGCTATTTTACACATCAAAGTCAGTTTACTAGTCATGAGGAGTTGAAGCCAGTTGGCTAAAACAGGTGATGAAGCCTGAGGGCATTTGGTGGGCAGGTGAAAAGTTGGGGGCTGTGGAGAAATACAGTGGGTTGGAGGGGGAGAATGGATAAAATGAATAGGGCAAGGGCAGGACTGGAGCACTGTAAATAAACACACAACATTTAGCTGTAACTGCCTTACCTTAGTATTGTAATATCGAGTCAACTGCTGCACATACCAAGCCTGTCTCCTGAAAAATACATTCCTGTACAACTGCAACCACAAGTACGTTTTTGTAACACTGCGACTACACAGGTCCCCTATACATGAACATTTGTTTGCTTGCTGTGGGAACACACAAAATTTAAGCATAACATAATGTTGATTTTATAATTCATACATACAACAACTTCTCATAATGATTTTCAATTGTAACTGTAAGCATATTTTCTCATAACATGTTGTGTGAACATCACATTCTGACTCAGATCATATTTTTTTCAAATTATATCTGATCTCTGACAGTGCAACCTCTGTAAAAACAATCAGAATTCATGTGGGTTTTTTTTTGCATCTCAATTCAATTCAACTTTATTTATATAGTGCGAAATCACAACATAAGTCATTTCAAGACACTTTACAGTGTAAGGTTTAAGACCTTACACATTATATAAATATATACAGAATAATGTAGAAAACCCAAC
>JAUMHL010000009.1:22152658-22164246 GCA_032362345.1 Sandelia bainsii
TTATTGGGACATCCTATCAGTAATGAATTACAGTAGTCCAATCTAGAAGTAACAAATGCATGGACTAGTTTCTCAGCCTCACTTTGAGACAGGATGCTCCTAATCTTAGAAATATTCCTCAGGTGGAAGAAGGACGTTCTAGATCTCACAGTCCAGTAAAAGTAAACAGTAGAGACAGAGGTGAATGGAGAGATGAGGACGTTTCAGATTTGTTGGACAAACTGGAAGGACTATATGTAACACCATTATGTGAAAGCACATATGAGGTTATCGTTATTGTACACGTGGCTCACATTTCAGTTGCAGAGTTGAACTGCTATGGTGTTGACACTAGAGCTAGATATATGCCACTTTAGCCGTTTACAGCATGCACAGGAACCCTGAACTTATGTGTACTTTTCAAAGCTGTGTGTGTGAGTGTGTATGTGTGAGTGTATTGTGGTAAACGTGCTTGGGCTGCTCTGCCAGAACTCCCCAGCTTGTAATAACAGAACACATCCAATTCTTAAGCGTCCCTGTGTGTCGATGGAGACACAGCTGTGTTACAGTGAATGTAACACAACACTAGATACACTCTTCTCATTTCCTCATTCCCACCTCTCACATTGTACCACATATAAATAAGCTGGAATGCACCCCAGGCCACACACACAAACACATGCATGCGCTGCATATCCTGGTCAGTGTCATTCTCATTACTGTTCCTTAAATTCAATAGGACGTGAGGTTGACTCTGTGACTTTGAAGCATGTACTCTATCTTTCTGTACACACTGTGTGTTTGCTTTTGAATGCACATACACGCATGTTCACACACAGTGTATAACCGAGGTTGCAGAGTCATGCCGGGCCCTCCCCCCCACTCACACCTGTTCATCTTATCCTGACCGTACCCCAAAGTGCCCCGACTCAGCACCAGTCTATGAGATGACTGACAGGAGTTCTGTGACCTCTGAAGGTCATCACACTCAACACGGACGACTTTTTACAGCAGCTCAGGTGGAGCAACGTTACCTTCATCAAGGATGGAAGCTTTGTTTTTACAGTCCAGATGCTTTTGAAGTGTACTGAGATCTCAAAGTTGTGCTTCCCTACTAGTTCATCAGTCTCACTAATGGCAGGATATTCAATTTGAATTTAACTCTATGCATTTTTATTCATTTGTTATAGCATAATGTTATTTGATGTATCTCAAGATTTGATTCTGTGGGGGCTCAGGTTCTTAAGGTCTAGGCCACTTCAGCATACAGGGAGCTAAGCCCCCCCAAATCTCCCCATCACTGTGCTCTGGTGCCAAGTACATTTATGAACCACCCTCATCCCGAGCATGGTTTCCGTTATGGTCAGCTTTACGGTTAGTCCATCATCCATCACTCCCCTAACAGAACTATAGAATCTGTAGGCAGCAGCTTTTCTAAGATACACCAGAGACTCCAAGAAGCCAGATACTACTGTTCAGTGCAGACAGCTGTCAGGGCTGTCCTCTCAGCAACTCGCAGTCACATCGTGGTGACCCTCTCATTCTCTGGGGAAAACTTCAACATGGTGGCACTCAGCTGGAGGCTTGTGAGTATCCCCACACCCACCTGGTGCCTCTCATCCTGGGCAACTGCAGAGAAGGGTAGAGTCAAGCACCTCTGCAGGCGTTTGGTTCCAGAATGAGTACGTAGATATGGAAGTGAGCCTAAAAATATGGTTGTGACAGTCCATGTTCCTAGAACCACAATTCTGAGGATTAGCACGCTTATGCAATTCCTAACCCTCTGGGCCCACAGTGTAGCAGCTTCATGTAATTTCTTTGGGCTTTACCAATCAGGAATGGGACAAGGCTCAGTCTCTGAGCTTCCTTTCCACATCTGGCTCCTGGAGGAGACCTGCTTAATCTTTGCCTCTCTACCAGGGTCTATTGCTATTTAATGAAGAAAATGTACATACAGTGTTCAAAGTAAAAGTGATCAAAATACAGAAAAAACTGAATAGTGGCCCCTGTGACTGCTGTACTATAATACTATATATTTACTAATGCAATAAAATGAAAGCATCATTTTATTGTTGTAGTTGCTTGAAGTGGAGCTGTTTTTGAATAATTCCATATGTATATGCAGGATCAATTTGCTGATATTTTTTTCCGATTACTCATTGTTTCATTGTTCAGAAATAGTCAGCCCACAGCGACACCTTCACAATGTCTGGTCAAAAAAATAGCCCAAGTCTCAAAAGAAAACATTTTAATATTTAATTTTACTTTGCATTTAAATGAAAGTTTTGACATTTGCAATAAATAGTGCCAACCCTGCAGGGAACAGTCCCTCATGAAAAGAGAGGGAAGCAGCCTTTTTACAGGTGCTTTAAAATGCTAACATCAGTATGCTAACAATGACTGTGGCTGGATCTGAAATCACTTCATATTTCAAATATAATAATACACTACATTTAACTTCCTTCCTAACTGTAATGTTAATTGTGTGCTTGAACTGTGTGCCAGAATGCAAAGTTTATACATTAGAGTGTCACCATACCATCCCAAATGGAACAAAATCTGTTGTGTTCATGGCACATACACTTCAAAATCTGCCAAGAGTTGGCGGGAGCTTTCTGGAAAAATTGGGGTTATAGATCCCTCCAAGCTCCTCCCAACTGGTCTAGGGATTTGAATAAAGAACCCCTTAATACGCCACAAAAACACATCTCACTGTTTGTAGACCAGCTTTTGGAGAGTGATTCACTTAACAGTCATGAACCAGTACAGAGAATCCCAACCCTTCATTAGATGTCTTTTACCCATATCAGGCATTATTCTAATGAGCATGAGGGCCCCACTTAATCCTGTGGTGTTACAAATGGTATTATTGAAGTGTGCACAGTTGCATCAATATTAATTTCTCAGAGGAATATAGGTTTCAGTGTTGCATAATGAAATGTAACAATAGCTTTTGCCAAAATATGCAAATACCTTCTGTTTTCAGTAGAGCTTATGTTTTTCATACTGGTATCTGCAGTATGCACAATGTACCAAACTCTGTCCTACAATATGTCCTGTGGGTGTGATATGGGAGGAGATGTTATGAATGTGAATGCAAATACAAAAGGCTGCTGTAAAAACAAAGTGGGGATTATGACTGGAGGAAAATAAACCTCGCTTGAACACACACGAATAAGTAGGGTCCTTTCACTGTCCTGAGAAGAGTCCTCATACCGGTCCTCTTTATACACTGGCTGTACTTTTGTTGGGAAGCTGATTTTAAGGTCATGATTTGAAAAATATTTTATATTTGGATGTTCGATTCAGCATTTGAGAGGCTGTCTAATATGGTACATCTGGTTTTCAGACAGATTAAGTAAAAAAAATACAAATGGGTCTGTGCAGAAAAGTCCCTATCTCCAGTGAGAACTTGCCTGGAAAGAAAAAAAAAGTCATGATATCAGCAAAGGCCATTTTAGTTCAGAACAGTAAAACTTAATCACATAAATATAAAACAGTGGGATGTTTATTTGTACTGGGATGAAAAGCTATTTCCCATCCAGATCCCATCAATATTATATTTGTCCTTCGAACCCAGCCAAAGGGAAGTGCAGGGAGAAGTTTTGGACCAGGGTTCAAAAGAGGTCAATGGATGAGCTATTTCACACCAGCATGAAGGACATTAATACTCAATGTGGAGCCCTGAAACAGAGACATCAGTCCTTGAATTAGCAACATGCTGAAACTTCTACACATTTACAACTGTTCTTTTATGCCGCCTCCACGGTGTGAAAACATTGCATACAAGGGTAGAAAAAGAAAGCAGCATGCTGAACAGGCCCACTGGACCCAGCGATTACCAGGTTCTGAACAGCAACCAGAGTGCCCGGAGTCCCTCCTCTGATTCAAGCGCCATACACGCGGGACCAGCCGCTTGCTAATAGAGACATTTACACCTTAGTAAAAATTGGCAGGTGTTACCCCACTGTTGTCGAGAGCAGACGTATGCCGGGCATCATTAGGCCCGGTGCCAAGCCTGCTTTGGCTGCCAGCCTCACTTGCTCATTCTGGTAGAAGCTGTGTGCGTCTGTGAGTGTTGTGTGTGCTCGCGTTTCTGCAGAGCAGCTGAGGAAAGTATCCTGCTGTAGTGTAGTGTATGTTAAGGAGGGCTATGTGTGTCACTGCTGTTGTGTCACTACTTTCAATGCAACATGCATAGTAGGTATAGGACATGCCCCAGCAGATAAACAGTTCTTAAGGCCTGTTAATCTGCAAATAGCATTAGAGCTGCAAAAAAGCTTGAAGTCATATTGCTATACAGAATTTTGCTTTTTAGTGTTATTTTATATGATTTGTACACCCAATCAACTATGTACATCTACCGCCTCATTACGACTTTTGGGCAACAAATGGAAGTGATACTTTCTCAACTGAAAAAAAAGTTATCAGGTAAAACACATGAACAGTAAAGTAAATTATTGTATTTTGCAGAATTTACTGTCATATGGTATATGCAATTGAATTACAATGCAATTGAATTGAATGAGTATTACCATTTTCCTATACAACACACAAACATATAACAACTAAAGGATTTGTTACTATTTGTTGGTTATGTTTTGCCACTAACAGCACTTGGTTAAAGTTAAAATAGACAGTCCGGTTGGTGAAATATTAATAATTAATAAATTAATCATTAACATGAAGTCAAAAGTGCCTTGAAGCATGTCACAGGATGCATGTACTTATTAACATTTAACCAAAACCACAATATTTCCCTAACTTTAACTGAAGTGATTCTGTTTCATGCGAGTCTAAACATATGCTAGACTCACGCATGTGAACCCTGATCATTTCTTTGTCCACGGAGCCAACCACACTGACTGGATTGGAAAAGCCAGTCACAGACCTGTCAGTGAGCATAAACCAGCAAAAATTCCTTCAAAACATAATTAACATTGTAAAGCACAGTATTTGTTGTATGTAACTAGAGGACCTGCCGAAGTGTGTATTTGACATTAATCTTATAAACAGCCAGTCATTATTAATACATATTCTAAGTTTGCCAATTGGTTAATAACTAAATTCATCATAAAACTCCTCTTATGAACATCTTTCTTATCTGTCTGTTAATCACAACTTTTGATGATCAGCTGACCAGTAGTCAGACACCCTGTGGTCCTGAGTTCTGCAGAGTTTTCTGTCCAATATCCACACACACACACACACACACACACACACACTACACATACTCAGAGTAATGAAGTGTTGGTGTTGCAGACCCTTTCCTCCATTTACATATAGATTACTGAAAGGTTTATATTACGGCCCCATAACACAGTGAGATTCAATAAATTCACCGTCCACAGAGCCGGAGCCGCGACAGAAAAGTAAAAGATGAAGGCCGGCAGGGGAACCGATGTCAGAGAGATACACGCGCATCTCTTCCGCTCAAGGAGCAGGATGTAAATTGACTGCAAACAGAAAACCCATTAATAATGATAATCACAATAATAATTTAGAAGCAGAGGATACACACATTCAGTCAGGCAATCAGAAATCCATCTGCGGAGGTGTTAATATTGAAGAGATGCTGATGGCACAAAAAAAACATCTGAATTTATAATGACAAGAGGGAGGCCATAAAAAACACTGCTTTTATGTAGAGTATTACTTATTAAAATAGGATCTTAAATATTTATCACTTTGTAGATGGCCCCTCTCAATGTTTCCTTATTTGTCTCCCAGCAGATTTCTGTCTTAGGCTAAAGCAAAGTATGAACTCCATTCAGATTACTACATCTCCCCACCACCAGTGCCCCTTTTCTTCAGAAACAGCCTGATTAAAATCAACTGCCACTGTAGATTATGATGAATTATGCAGACCTTGGTAGGGAAATGAAGCAAAAGGCGGCAGTTCATTTAAAAATTTAATGTTGGACCTTTTAGGTCGATTTTAGAGTGCCGAAGAACACTGCATATTGATCAGGTATTGTTAATAGCAGTGTGTGAGGCATTGTTTTACAGGTGAGATGTTTGCACGTACACATGTATTGCGGCTGTTACCTCTGTGGTTTGTCTCTGTCAACAATTTGTTGTAAAGTGTTGTTTTTTTGAGGTTGCTGTAAGAACTTACCATTTATCTCAAGTGATAAACAGAATGAATACCTGCTTTCAGCTGATGTTACAAGCAGATGAATCAACACTGGAAACAGGTTAGGTATTCAAAATGAAAGCGTAATGATATATCACCATTACTTCTTGTAAGTGAGATAAAGTATTCAAGAAAACTTTGAGAAAGTGTAGGAAATGTAACCACTGGGTATTAATCTTGTTTGATCAAAGCAGTTCTGCACAGAGGGTGGTGATCTACATAAGGAGATGGCTCCAGCACAGAGCCATAAAACATAGACAGTGTTTCTTGTTGTGTGTTTGACAAGCAATGATTTACAGTAGCAGAGGTGAAAGCAAAATAAAACAAATATATTAAAATTATAGGTGGCAAAAATATGCAAACTCAATGCAAAGTACTTGCCAAAAAATTACTCTACTAAAAGTAAAATGTTGAAGTATTAAATACATGCTTTGAAATGTAATTAAAGTAAAAGTACAAGTACTCCTCCACGAAAATAATGTTTTATTAAACACTATATAACATGATTGTACAAGTCTAGTCCAGGTTTGTTAGGTAAAATTTTAAAGCTGAAATATATGAGGAATGATTTGTAATGAGAATCTGCATCTGTAAAGTAACTAGTAACTAAAGCTGTGAGTTAAAAAGTAAAATATTTTCCTTAAAATTGTAAACTTTTTTTTAAATAAAATTGAAATATTCCAATAAAGTACTAGTGTGTCAAAACTGTACCTAAGTACAATACTTAAGTAAATGTACCTAGCTACTTACCACCTCTCATTAGTATTATTTTGAGAGCAGTGTGAACAGATCTCTCTATTCAGTTCACTTAGAAATGTGCATGAGCTGGTGGCAAAAATACCCATAAGGATTTATATTTTAAAATTAAAATTTATCATAAATAATATTTATTACTTTTGAGAAGTAGTGTCTTTCACAGGTGAAAGAGACAGTTGAAACAGTAACAGCAGGTACTGGAAAGAGTCATTTCTCCACCAATTTAACCTGTCATGCACGTTGCAAAGCTGCAGCATAATCTATGGGAGAAGTTATATTTGAGCACGTTATCCTTTGTTCATAGACAGTAGTCAGTGGAAAGCAAACAGGAGAACAGAGAAGCAACAAAGTTCCTTTGCCAGAATTGAACCAGTGACACTTCAGCTACAGTATATATATATTGTAAAATGTCTTTTAATAAGAAAAGAACAACACACTCAGCTTGATGTCACACTGTCTGTGATTCAGTTTATTTACCTGTTTAACTACCATGACGATTTAAAATGTCTTATACGATGCAAATGTACCATAAAATATTCAATATCAATGAGTGAAAATCTTGAAAACAAAGAAAAGCAGCAAAAGCAAAAACAGGTAGCAGCTGCAAAGGAAAACATATCTGAAAATGTATCAGTGTAGTTAGCAGACTGGTTTTACAGTATTAGAGTTTCTGCATTTGGTTAGAGTAATATTGCAAATTTGAGATTCAAGGACCCTGTTGAACTCAGCGACAAACACAGCAGCAGTGAACCCTCTTCTCTTAGCTACAAGAAATTGGATTCTAAGAAGCAGCGGGGCTCCTTTATTTCACCAGTAGGGCCTAGTTTTCAAAACTCTGCTTGTTCCCTTTTTTTCCATTTGTGTGTTTTGATCAGGCTATAATATCATATGCGCCAGGGATGACTGCTCCTGTCTCCACTCCTCTCCTCCTCTCCTCTCCTCTCTCTCTGTCTCTGTCCTGTCTAAATGAAGGAACACAGAGGAAGAGGTTTTAATGAGATCAACACAGAGCACCAGTTACATTGATAAGTAAATACTACAGCTTTAAATGCTTCTCGCACTCAATTGGCTCCCTGCTATTGTTGCCAAGCGTATGCCTCAGTGAACACTAAATTTTCACTGTCACACTTCAATAACCCTAATTGTCCAAAATAAATGAGCTAATTTCTGAAGTTCCATTTTCATATGCAGGAGATAAGGCAACTTTGCTGATTGATTGGATTCCTTTGTGTGAGTGTGTGTGTGTGTGTGTGTGTTTGTGTGTGTGTGTGTGAGAGAGAGAGAGAGAGAGAGAGAGAGAGAGAGAGAGAGAGACAGTGCCTGTGTGTGAAACTGCAGCTCTCGTAATTTGAGTGAAGGCTTCTGTTTATTATGCCTCTGTTATTCACTGCAAGCATTTCTCTGACCCCTGCTGATATTCATCCGGCTTCCTCTCTCCATAGCAAGAAAGAGAGAAGGATGGAGAGATATGATAGATTGATGGAGAGAGAGAGAGAGAGAGAGAGAGAGAGAGAGAGAGAGAGAGGGGAAAGTTAAAGAGGGAGTGCATGAGAGAGAGTTTGTTTGCATGGCTGTGCTCTAATGTGGTTGTGCATGTGTGTGCATGTGTGTGAGAGGTCCCTATGGATTTGGTGCTGGATCTAGGCTGATCATTTGCATTTTTTCATTTGAGCTGTTATTTGCAGCATTGCACAACCCCCCACGGGCCCGCCAAGTAATTCAGTAAAAAGTCAGGTAAGACATAAATTAATCATAAGACCTTGGAGAATTATTGCACTATTTCTCTCTCTCTCTCACACACACACACACACACACACGCAAATATAAATGTAAATTCATGCATGTGCATGCACGTATATATGTATATATATATGTATATATATATATACATACATATACACACACATATAAAGTACATATGTACACACACAAAACTGCACATACAAACAAGAAGAGACGACACAGACATGCATGCACATTACTAAATACACATACACACAGACACATCACTTAGACTGAGATTGAATCTGAAAAGGAGACCAAGGTCGAGTAAGAAAGTTCTAAACTCCATCAAGCAGAATTACTCAGCTGGATGGAGAGGCATAACTTTTAATGGACCAGTGTTTTAATGCAAAAACTTTTCAAACTCAAATACGACTTGCATATTAATGAGATAATTCACTTTTCAGTAATGTATATTGAATTCATCACAACAAAAAACTCCTTTTTTTCCTGGAGCTGTATGTCAAATGAGAGGAGTTTAAAATGTATTTTTTGTAGAATCAATACATGAGGAGCTGTTGATTTATTCACTTTTTATGGGCAGAGAAACAGTGTGTGGTATTGTCTTGGTTAAAACTAATGATCAAATAACTCATGTTACCCAGAAAGCAATAATAAGAAACAAAAACTGCTGCAGCATGCAGGAAAAGATGGATGTAATCTGATCACACTATTCATCTTGCTGAGTTTGAGCAAATCATTCAGTAAAGGCACACCAAGAAACTTTGTCATATATATATATATATATATATATATGAATGACAATCACTGACACTGACACCAAACAGCTGAAAACATAAAAACTGTCAAACATTATACAGGAATTTAGTAGAATCCACTAAAGCTTTTTCATTCCCTTAATGTAGATATGTATGTTTTATAAATTTCAAGTTTCAAGTCAGTCTCTGTTGTACCCCTTACTCATGAGATACAGGTTATTCAGCTGCTCCTCTTCACCTGTGTAAAGACTAAGAGACGTTATCTGTATCTTCTCCTTGAGAATTCCTTAACTCTACAACAGTTGCTTCCTTGGTTTCCTGACTTCTCAGCTGTTACAGATACCGATACAGATCCTGATCTTGCTCGAATCTGAAACAAATGTCATGGCTATCCATTCAACTGTTATAAGCATCTCATTCTGAATCAAAAGCAGCCAAGTGTCCAAATTAGTTACACTATAAAGTTTAACCAAATGTACAGAAAACTGGCAAGAAAATACAAATTGATTGTGTCTCAGTCCCCTACTGCATTTCCAGAAAAGCTAGAGCTTTTTCTAAAAATGCAATAAAAACTAAAATCTGCTATTTTTTAATTCTTTAAAATCTTTTATCTGACAAAAGTACAAAGAAAAGATTTTCAGTGTTTTCACTGACCAACAAGCAAAATTAGAATTTGATACCGACAACTCACTCAGAAGGCGCATTTACCACTGTGTTACATCACCTTTCCTTTTAATTACACTATTTAGTAGTTTGGGAACTGAGGATGCAAATTGTTGTAGTTTTGCAAGTTGGAATATATTCCCATTCTTGCTGAATACAAGACATCAGCCGGTCAACAATCCATGGTTGGCGTTGTCGAGTCTCTACTTCATGATGCACCATACATTTTCAACTGGAGACTGTTCTGGACTGCAGGCATTATCCTGCTGTAATATCCACCGACTTCCTGGGAAAAGTTGTTGGCCTGAAGGCAGAAGATGTCTCTTGATAATCCCAGTTTAAACCTCTGCGTTTATGGTACCATTCATACATACAGTATACAAGTCACCATACTGTGGCCATTGATGCACCCCCATACACAAAACATATTTCCAATGTTTGTCAGTCTATCTGACATGTACTTTGGCCCAGGGAAAGCAGTGGCGTTTCGGAACAGAATTAATGGATGGATTCCTCTGTGTATGATAGAGTTTCAGGTTGCATTTCTGGATATTCCTCATGGTAACTTGTCAGTTTCTCGTGCAATACCACCTGAGGGCTCAAAGTTCATGCACATTCAAAAGTGGTTTCTGCTCTTGGGCTTTACACACTGAGATTTCCCCTAAATCTTTTCACAATGTTATGACTGTAGATGGTGAAAGACCTAAATTGTTGCAATCTTGTATTGAGAAATATTCTTTTTGAACTGACTATTTTCTCACGAAGTTGGGCACAAAGTGGTGAGCCACAACACACCTTTACATGCAAAGACTGAGCCTTTGGTAGATACTCCCTTTATATCTGATCATGATAGCCTTGCCTCACTGTTCTGAGCTCTCCTTTCACCTCTAACACCTGTTTTATTTGATGACACAGGGCTTGTGACCCGTTCTGACCCCAAAACAGCAACTGTGAATCATCGTCTGTGTTTTCTTTCTCCTTATTCTGTAGCAACCGAAGCAGCCTCATGCCTTAGAATTCAGCCTGGAGGTGAGCTTTTATAATTTCCCATCTCTAACCATTTACAACATCCCCGTAGTCCTCTGCACTCTTCTACAGTACTTATCAGTGCCTTTGTTCCTGAATTCAGCAGTCTGAGGCAGATTGTCCCATCAATATACTATCAGAGAGGGTAGGCTAGATAACAATTCTGCTTCTGTCTGCTGTGAATAAGCTGTCTAGAGGTCTGTACAGTCTGGGTCAACACACATACACTAACACATATATTGTGTTCCTGCACACACACAGACACACGCATACATACACACTGAATAAGCTGTCTAAGGCCTCTACATACTCAAGCACATGTAAAACTGCACAATGTTATCAATAAGAAAGGAAGATATTACTTCATCTAGTATATCTTAACTCATGTTAAAATCATATTATTCTAATAGTCAAGCAAAGCAAAAGAAATGCATCACCCAGCTAATACACTAACATATACACTACTCACAAAAAGTTAGGGATATTTGGCTTTTGGGTGAAATTTATGGAAAATGTAAAAAGTTCAC
>JAUMHL010000009.1:22168352-22206669 GCA_032362345.1 Sandelia bainsii
AAAACCATTCCTGTTTTTGGGGTCGTCTCATTGTTGCCCCTTTATTGCACCTGTTGTTAATTTCATTAACACCAAAACAACTGACACTGATTAACAACCCCCTCTTAACTAGTTTAACTGACTTGATACTATACTCTGATTAAAAAGTGTTCCTTTAATTTTTTTGAGCAGTGTATTTCTGCCAGATATGCAATATCTTTCAGTACTGGGTGACATACAGTCATCAGGGCCTTGTATAACCAGAGTGAGATTTGTGTTGTATTCTCTGCTTTTTGCTGGTGATGTGGTTCTGTTGGCGTCATCAGACCGTGACTTTCAGCTTTGCACAGGCTTGGATTGCAGTCAAATGTGAAGCAGCTGGGCCAGAAAATAGTGGATTTCTTAGTGGATTAGTAGAGTCCCTCCCCAATGTTTATGGTCTTTGGTGACTAAAAGAATGAGATATCCTTCAGATCGTGAATACATGCAGATGAAATGAGTGTCCTCCGTAGGGTTGCTGGGTATAGAGAGATGTAGGGTATGGAGTGCAGACATCTGGAGGGAAGCCGGAGTAGGGTTGATGCTCCTATGCTGTTTTACAACCTAAGCAATATAACTGCTTCCTCAATGAATAGACGTGAGAATGGAAATATATTACAATTAACCCTAAGCTGAAGAAAAGGAAAAACCATATTTATCAAAATGTTGAAATATTTATTTAGAAACAAGTATAGTCTAAATGCTCTAATAGGATATACTGTATGAGTAACAAGAAAAGGGCTCCAAGAAGAGGAGGAAGAGAAAAATGAATATAGAGGCAGGAGAAGAGAGTAGGTGAAGATAAAGCAAGCAGGAATACTGTAGAATGGAGAAGGTTTGGAGGAGAAATTGAAAGGACGGGACGAGGAGAGCTGTAGCGGAGCGACATATGACTGGTTGTCTATGGAGGTTGATGACCAGTGCCTGTCAGTCAAGCTCACACAGAGAGAACAGGGCTTTGCCATCTGCTCCAAAGTTAATGGGAAGGAGACAAGGTGGGGAGGTGTGATGTGTTGACCCAGCCCAGAGAGACCGGAGGGAGAAAGGGCGATGAGTTGATGTAGGTCTGTGTGCAAAAGAGGGCAGAGTGGAGGTGGATGGAGAAGATCAGGGTGGAGATCAAGGACAGAGATTTAATGAGATGGAGAGATGAGGAGATGATTTGATGGAGGTGGAGAAGAGCTGATGATGAATTAGATGAATTTGCAATCCAGTGGAGCAAGGAGGAAGAAGGTGTCCCATCCCGATCACCTGCTGTGGATCTTGTTACTGTGCTCTTAATGTGCTTTTACAATTCATAGACTCCACAATGAAATCACAATGAACTAACTGGTAAAATCATTTACACCAAACCTGTCCTTTAACAAAATGCACTTACAATGAATTAATTTTCTTTGCTAAATATGTTTTGGAGGAAATGTGCTGCTTGGATCAGTGTGATTACCAGTGAGTTAAATTGTGATTTGGATTTGATGTTTAACAGCATTTTCCACCATCCAGGATTTTGACCTTGTCATACTCGACAGAAATCATATGCAAGTGGTTAAGGTGGGTTGTTGAGAAGCTCAGTCAAACTAGCTTTTATTGACAACAAACTTTCCCTTAAAACCTAATTAATTTCATTTTGGCATTTGAATTCACATCATTGATTTCATACCATCTTTCCATTGCAGACCTTCAGAACGTCAAGCTTAGGGAGCAGTGGTAATTTTAGACCGTTTTTATGGGTGTTCAAGCTGGCACTGGGGACCACAAATGGCCTTTTTCAGCTATTGTATATAAATCTACCCCAAAAGAAAACACTAGAAACTCTAACATCCAATAAATACAAAAAATACTGTATATTAATTCATTTAGTAGTTATTTATAGCAGACTGATTTGCCAGAACATCGCTGTTGCTACTTTAACCACATTATCTTATCTTCTGTTACAATTTAAAGACATTTAATAATTTGGAGATGTTTAATTGAAATACTGCTTACATTTTAAGCACCATTCCATTATTTCTGCGTATTTGCTGTTAGAATTTAGTTGGTTCTTGTGCCAGCAGAGCGACACAGCCTCAGAAAGACGTGGTTGTGAGATGCTATGTTCCTCTTGTTCAACACATTAACACCAACATCAGCAACTCGCTTTGCATTGCTTGATCTGAATAAACATTTTTCCTTTGTTCCTCTCCTCCCATCTGTCTCGCGGTTTAGCTTCCCGTAGCATCTCAATAGTGACACCTATGAACTAATGCACTGACTCGAATATTCTCACACCACTACTGACACTGAACGTCTACGAGCCACCTAAACAAAGAGTCAAGAGCACCAATAATTCCTGCTCTTCAGTGTAATGTTAGAGTTCACACCAGCTCTCTGCATTCCTCACATACTTTTGGTCTTTCAGTGTCTTGTCATGAATGTGAGCTTAATACCAAATCAATTGCTTTTGTTATGCTCTGAGAGCTTCTTTATAGACAATGTGGTGGCACTCCGCAGAGGTCAAAGACCTTTGACAGTTTAATTACACCCCTTAGTTCACAATAGGATAGATGGTGACACACAGCAGGATCAGAATAGCTACATATGTCAGAGAGGCATCTGAAAAATCTGCTCAATATAATTTATGAAAGATGTAGTTTTTCTCGCTGTTAAGGCACAAGATCACAGCAAGTGTGGATGTTAGTGTTCAAGCAGCTCCTTATGCACAGGTGTAACTGTGTGTGCATGCGTGTGTTTCTATTAAAATATTGTTCTATATGCATAAATAAAATAAGACCAGAGTTAAATCAAATGTGTATTATAACTGCAGCACATCAGCAGGTTATGTGGTTGCCGGGCTGAGCATCACACCACCTGTTCATGTGAAATAGGTCAGATCTAGCCAAGGTCACAACTAGGCAAAGTTAGCAAGGTCTGGGTTACAATTCAGGTCTTCATTTCGAGGCCTTATTCTCAGCCGCCATCACACACACTCCACCTCCTGCTGTTGGACATGAGCGATACTGGGAATGTTTCCTTTGAGGTTCAACACCCCCCTCAAGTTCACCTCCTGACTGGACAACAGATGGACTGTAGTGGAGACCAGACAATAACAGCTTACGTGTGTGTGTGTGTGTGTGTGTGTGTGTACCTGGCTGCCTGTGTGTGTTGTTAGGTCAACATACCAACAGATGCAGGTGTGGTCCTGCATGTCTCCTGTTGACACCCTTATCAGTCATTGTCCAAAACTGGAGGTTCCAGTTTGCCTTTGTCTTGTTCAGGGTCAGTTTAGCTGTAAATCAATCAAGCTGATCTCCCTAATACAGACTATTTGTAGACTAGGTTTTGCTTTTTACTATTATTATTTACTACTATTTTACCACCCTAAAGTAAAGGTCAAATTAATTAGTTGCTGTCCATCAAGAAATACCTACCTACATACTGTACTTAACACACAGGCATGATACTGATATGATCTTACATCACTCCTAAATAGAAAGCAAATAAGCATATTTCTAGGGTTTAAATAACTATTATCAATTATTTTATTTATTTTGTTTATTAGATGTTCAGCCTATTAAATATCAGTAGTGGAAAATGTAGGTCAAAAGCTTCAAGAACCTAATAAAACATCTGTAAATGTCTAGTTTTCTTTGGCAAACAGTCCAAAACAATATCCTGATTAATTTTCTGTCAGTTCACTGTTTGATCAATTGACATAGCTCTCAGTATGCATGAATAATAACTACTCCTTTAGTGTTTAAATTCCTGATACTGCAAGGGTTTGATTCATGATAAGTGAAGACACTGGCTGTTTGATGTCACTACGTCTCAGTGAAAACAATCAAACGTGCTTTTTGGAGTCAAAGCAGCCACCTATCAATCAGTCACTGTCAGGAAGTTCATTGAGTCCTGCTGTGTCAGTGCTGAATATTTGCAATTTGAAGCCTTAGTAATGACAGAACATAGTCTTCCGCATTTTCCCTTCATAATCATCACTCAACAGCTGAAGACATGCATATGTTATGGCAACAAATTAGACATTCAAAGGAACAACAAACATTTAGCACCTCGTCAAACAGAGCAGCCCTGTCTGCACCGACTCCTGCTGTGTGGTGCTACTGTTCTCAAGCTGCTGCTCTGAGGATCTGCTTTATATATACTGTACACAGACACACACAGGAGTGCACACACGCAAACTTGCAGGCAAACGTGTGCAAAAAAAACGTGCATGTGCATGTACACACAAGAGACAAATCCAAACACTACACACACTGGTCTCCTACAGTGGTGAGAGTCTATCAACACTTAGTGACATCTGGCAGGGAAGCTGCCTCGTGAAGACAGGCTCTACTGAGCCTGCTTGGTATGTTCACAGTGTGTGTGTTGTCACATTTGTATGTGTGTGTGTGAGAGTGTGTAGGTGGGTGAGTGGGTGGGTGTGTGCTGGGTTATGTTTTGCCAACATCTGGAGTCTAGACAAAATGACTCTGAGGTAGTGGGCAAGAGCCCATCTTCCTGTCACCCACTCTGTTGACTTAGGTGCTGCTGTGTGCTCCTGCACCTGCATGTTGTATACGAGTCTCTGTATGTGTGTGTGTGTGTTTGTGTATATGTCTAAGTGTGTATAAGTCATGTCAAAAAATTTAAGTTTGATACCAGCTTTGTGAGGACATTTTAGCACTGTGAGAATAGTTTAGGTTATAGTGCCTAGGGAATGCATCCCTAACCATCACAACTGAGCCTTAAGTCTTAAGCCTTAAACAGTCCCCTGAATTTACAAAGACCATCCTAAATGTCATCACAATGCTTCTGACCAAGATTTTCCACATACTTATATATAGACATGTTCAAACACACACACACACACACACACACACACACACACCTTACTCTAACCCTAACCATCACAACAAAATGCCTAATCCTAACCCTAAACTTTATCCTAACCTTAACCAAAACCAAAACCTCCTTCTAGCCCTAACCCTGCAACCTAGTCTGGCCCCTGAAAACACTCATAAGACCAAATTGTCCTCACAACAATGGTATTGAAACAAAACGTGTCCACACAAGGAAATGCACACACACAGGGTCACTGAGCTGTCTGATTGGGAATCAGTGGAGTGGAGGACCTCTCTGCCTCTGCTCTCTCCATCCCTGTCTCCCAGTCAAGTTCTTGAATTAATTAAGTCTGTAATTAACACAGCACTGTGTTTGTTTACTCCTCCAAATACCAGAATTACACAAGTTCTTTCAGGGCCACTCTCTAAAATGTCATGTAATGAGCAGGTCAGCTGACATTTAGACATTAAATGTTGTGTTTTTTTGCTTGAAAATGACGACCTAAGTAGTTTTGCAGTCAGCTGTTTTGCCATAAAAATGAAAACTATATATCATTAAGATGGTTACCTTTCTTCAGTTTCTGTGTTGAAGTGTTTTAAAGGTTTTGGAAAATGCTGTGGTGAGATGCATCATTATCCCAAGTTTCATCAAAATTCAATCAGCGGCGTCAGTGGATTTGTACTGTATGTGACACTTTTGACAAATAGTGTGCATCATGGGGGGTGTTTGCTCATTAGTTATTTTGTATTCCTATGGCTTAGATGTTAGTCATTCATTAGTTTGAGCCTATGTAATTGTGGCTTCACTGTGGGGGACAAAGGATGGTAATTTTTGATGCAACTTTAGAACATTAGACTGAAATGCTTGTATATGTGCCAGAAAACACTGGCTGACTCCAACAATCTGAACTCTTTGTTTTAAATCTCCCTTCTCTATTTCCATGGGTGCGATTTTGCACTTGACAGAGAGCAAAGGCACTGCAGAGGAGGAAGGTGGCGTGCCGGCGGGCAGCAGGTGATGTGTCTGCCTCCTGAATGCCTCCACATGCTCTGTGTCGGTGGATTTATGGCCATGCCACCGTTGGCCCGGATTCCCCACCGGCCGGGGGTCAGAGGGCACCATGGTGCCCTGTACAGATGGCCAGCTGGTCCTGCTCAACCCTGCCACCCACCAGCTGAAAAAGAGAGTTGCACACACACATGCACATAGTACATTAGGCACTGTCATGTACACATTCCTGGCCAGACAACCAGCACAGATGCCCATGCAGGACAACCCTGTTGGCATTGATGCATCCTTGAGTGAGTTTGAAAATAAAAGTGGGGAGGAACAGGGTGTTAATATGCGTAAACTATGAAGGAACGGAAAGAAAATGTACCATTTTGCTCTAAAGTAGGAAAGTGAAGGCAGTGATTTCAGGGTTCCTTTTAATTTTCTTCACAGACAATGCCAGGTGCCAAGTCTGACATTGTGCATAGGCAGAAAGCAACTACGCTAACAAATATGGACACCTCATGTTTTTCTATTCAGTGTGCTGGAAGATTGTGGATCTAGTTTAGATGCAATTTTCAATTATGGTGCAGTGCTTTAGTTCTGCAAAAATAAATTGTTTCAATTTGCTACAGCTCTGCTTCATACCTCTCACTTGCTTCTTCCTCTCTATGGCAGTGGTGGATGAGGCTCATGGATACTGCAGTATTTTGATCCATGTACCATGGAAAATTGATGGGAAAAACTGGATTTCTCAAAAAGGAAATTGAAAAATGAAAAGTGATGGAATAAAGCTATTATACAGTTAAATTATCGACATTGAGGAACACTGAATATCTCATCATAAGAAAAGTTGCAAAGTGGGAAAATCCTTTTGCAAATGTATCCAAATTGAACACATGGTGAAGGATTTTCTACTGAATGCCGCTTTATGTTTCTCCAAACTGAGGCACTGCATGTGGCAATGCATTTTTTGGACCGTACGCACAGATTCAAAAAGTTGGGCTAGTGACAGCTGCTATTCATTGTGAATGAGACCTGACTTTGCAGCCTAGCACCCTCCAGAACTCGACACTGGTAAAGTGCCCAGCAACAAAAAGGGTAGTTGAGAAAAGTTCAGCTTTATGCAAATATTCTCTGATGCAGTGTGGCGTCAGACAAGAACCTGTTGCTTACATCTTGAAGTCAGCAGAAAATGAAGCACAGAGTTGTTTACTTCTCTACTCCAATGCATGAAGTAATTCTAAATAAAATGGAGGAAAAACAGCCATCTTAATTCTACACAGTGTTTCTCTACAATGTTTTTTTTACAGACAGAACGCAAGAAAGGATGGAAGAAAAAAACATAGGAAATATATGCCTGTAAGTATAAATACATATGTTGGTTTACAGTGTTGAACATGTTTAGTATGTTTAAATTGAATAAGAAATTAGATAATATTATTGCCACTGAAATGCACCATTAGCATGTTTATTGTAAAACCATTACACATGCTATGTGTTAGCATCAAGCTAACTGACTAATCAACAGAAAATTTCTGATAGCTATGCTGAATATGTCCAGTACTATTTCAGTATTTATTTCAGCTGTATTTTATCTGGTATAAGGTATTAGCTGCATTTTCTTTTTTTATTTGAAATTAGATTTTTATTTTTTTTTAATTCTGGGATAAAAACAGTTCTGTGAGGTTGCACTAACCAACAAGTTCATAATGATTAGCAGGTATGATTATCATTTTCAGCTTCTTAGTTTTGTGTGTTGATATGCATATGCAGACATTTACTTTTAGCAACAAAAAATATGTTTTTATTATTATTCAAGATTGAACAAACTTGTCATTGGGAAATTGTTTTGCTTTGTTACAGCTGCTCTGTGTTCAAAAGGACAGAACCACAACCAAAAAAGAACCACAACAACATATAGTCAAAATAACTTAATAAATAATACATCAGTATATAATAATATGTTTACACTTCCTGCTTAGTAATTACTGTTCAGATAGGTGTGATTTGTTTTTTATTATAGATTTTTTATTCATTTTGTTTTTTTGTTTTTTGTTTTGCTTTTAGTTTCAGTACCATTCAGGTACCGAGTTCCTCCTGACTTGGTAATTTCAATACAAATCAATGGCTATGCCATAGCCACACAGGGTGATAGTAGTCTAATGTTGTGCGTTTAAATGTACAGCAGCTAATGAGCATTGTGTGGTGTTCTAACTAAATCTCTTTCTGTCAGCTGGAGCAATAATGGTTCCAACCTGTGATGAGCTCAGCCTCAGCCACAGCCCAAAGTCTTAAACGAATTTCCACTCACCCTCATTTTGAACTTTTCCATCACAGTTATAATTTTCAAGCAACTTTAATACAATTAGACAACACATTTAATTTGACATTGTAGGCTACTTTTTCACTCGCATGATTATCAAATAGTTCTGTTATCTTGAAGTTATATTAACAGCATTTCTGTGCAACAGCTGCGGCTTGAGGTTTTCAGGTTGTCTGTGCTCACATTCGCCCCTTTATTGTGAATATGATATCTCAAGATTGCCTTGAAATTTCTTCAACTTTCAAGTGTCCACTTGGACTCAAGGATGAATTGATTAGATTTTGGTGACCAGAGGTCAAAGGTCAAGGTGATTCATTGTTGCCATTCTTATAAATGTGATATCACAGGAACACCATGAGGGAATTTCTTCAAATTTGGGGCAAATGTCCACTTGGGGTCATTAGTTGATAATTATCTTCACTTCAAATATTCTTTTTTGGATTAAATAAAAACCCGTGTCTGCGTCTTACTGTTCGATCCCTGACGCAATCACAGTCATCAATCAAAGATCATTGGTGAGCCTGCCAGCAAGAGGAATAAAAATTAACCCATGTGTCCAGAAAGAAGATGTGAATGTGCAACGTGCACAGCTCTGCCAAAACTAAGTCATCACAGAAGGACCCTGAGATGGGTACACACCCAACTCCCACTTTCCTACCCCTCAACACCCCTACCACGCTTCCCACAGGTCAGCATCTTAAACCAAGCATAATAAACAGTGGCTGTATGCATCCACTTTATAACATGACATTCTCTATTCACAGTGCTGTCATCATTGAGCCAGTTACTGCCTCCCATAGCGTTTTGCTGACAGACATTTTAAATTAGACTAATAAATTGCCTAGAGCTCTGCCTCGTGCTTTCTGAAAGCCCTGTTACTGGGAGACAAATTAGCACGCTGCAGGTATAAAGACTGGATTCTGCACAAAAGGCCAAGATTTATTTATGAGGCAAGACCTAAATATCCAAATGGAGAGGGGTCACCTGAGGAGGCTGCACGAACAGAGAGAAGTGGTGATCAGAAGCATCAGTGTCTATATGTAGTGAGGAGTATTGATAGGCGGGGTGTGACATTACAAAACCAGTCAGAAGAGGAGAAAATATGCTTTGGTTTGATGTGTGATCTGAAGTAGGCTGACAGGATATGTGAGAGTGTGCTAGCTAACACCCAGTCGAAGCTATAAAAAAGTAAGAAAGAGAGTTTTGAAGTCATTTTCTATAGGACAGGTTGTGTTGTCACAGCGCTGGTCTTTGTCAGTGCTCATTTAGTGATCTTCTTTCAACTCTGCGAGTAAGCCATAACATCCTCTCCAGATGAATTGAGCTGCACTTAAGAAAACAGTGGATGGAAATTAAGCTCCCACATAATGCGTGGGTACCGCCTGCCAAGCTCCATGACAAAGTGGAAGGTATTTTATTTCAAAACCATATAATGTTTCTCAAATGTGAGGGGAATAATGAAGTCCATGCAAGAAAAGAAAGTGGAGGAAGAAAAGGAAACGGAGATGCATAAGAAGCAGAGCAAGCTATAGCCGGCCACATAATTGACACTCTGGAAAACAATCCTTCACTTCTGCTCGTCCTCTCGTGGGCTGAGTGCTGTGCTGTAGCTGAAGTTATTGTGCCCATTGTAAGTCACGAGGCAGGGAGGAATGTTTGGCCGGCTCTCTGGGAAACACCACTTGAGGGCCCACACCTGTCACAGCCTGGGGACTTGAATTCTGCTACATAGAGAATAGGTTGAGGAGCTGGCAGAGGGAGATATGCTTTTTACTTAAGAATGGCAAGCTGTGAGAGGACTTAATGTGAAACCAAAAGTGGCCGCTGTGGTATTCAGCTACTCACACTCTCTCTCTGGGCTTCTTGCTTTCCTCCATCACACGCACTATCACTATAATTCTTTCCCATCACCGTCACTCAGATACTTTTCTCACTTCTTTCTCCACCCTCCCATATACCGCTCCTCCTCCTTCCTACATTCTTTCTATAGCTCTGCCTCATTCAGCGTTGGGCCTTAACTTGAACAAACAATCGTCTCTCTGTGGCAGGAGCTTCCCATGCCACTTCCTTAAAAGAATGCTGCTTCCCATCCTCCGTCTCACCATGGTTACTGGGAATCTGCTGGGAATCGCAGCGCCTGCTTCAAAGAAACACAGCAGAGGTTGCTCAGTGTGCAAGTCTGCATACACTCCTTTAAATTATTTCAGTCTTTTTTTTATTTTATTTTGTAAAAAAAATACAGTTACAGGGTTGATCCACCGTTAATTTACTGATCAAAATGCATTTGTCAGACTCACAGTGACTATTCATTTTTTATTATAAATGAGGATTTGTGCATGAAAGACACTCCAAAAGTTGATTAAATAGGCTTTCATTCTGCGCTTGTTATAATTGTAGGTTAAAAATCTGCACCCTAAAAATATTTCTAAAAGGAATAAATGCTTTTCTTACTCAATTTAAAGTGCCTACAGTATCTTTCTTTATTCCACTTATTGCTATTCAAGGACCAGTTTTTGTCCAAAGAGTACCTGATGCCACAATTGCAGCAGCAATCAAGCCTCCTGTGTGTTGATTAAATAAAATCGTCCTTTTTTTCCAGCAGCCTTGAAGTCAAATCATCTAAAAAATCAGTCATTTTGTTGAAATAATTCCACATTTAAATCCTGACTCTAGACTGTGTGTTTTGGTTTTGTTGCCGGGTTTCTCCTCTGTTTTATCTTATTATGATAATGACCAAACCCTCACATTCCTCAGCGGTGATCTCATTTTATAGCACAATGCTGCGTGAAGCAGGCAACGTGCTGGCACCCAGAAGTCCTTGGAGGACTGCAATGTCTTGTCCACTGGGAGGTCCTCAAACCTCAGGGAAGATGAGGGAATTACAGGGCACGGAAACAATGCAGCAACGCAATCTCCATCTTTTTGTGTCTATGCAGCCTTGGTCTGTTCTACTGAAGTGACAGAACAGATTCAGCTTTAATAGCTTGGCAAGGTTGTTTCACTGCAATGCCCTCCACCTACTAACAATTACAGCAGTGCTGTAAGATGTCAGCTATTGTGCTGCGTGTTTGTGAGTGGTAGAATTTATAATTAGGCTCTGGGAGCTGTTTGTGTGCGTGCAGTTATTATAGAAGTATTTTTTTTATTTTGCAATGAAGTGCTTTACTAGAGCTTTTCTTAAAACGTTTTCCACTTTCAAGAGTTATTGTAGAATTAACAATAGCAGAGTGGTAGAAACATTCAAACCTTTTACTATGAGCAAACCTATAAGTACCTCAGTTTAAAATACTCAATTACATTAATTAAAGTTCTGCATTTCTGCATATGATCAGCATCATAAATTGCTCATTAAACATCACTGCTATCAGGATAGATTTAAAAATGTGTTATTATTGGTTTATTATTATCATGTGCAAATAAAAAAAATATTTTGGCACAAAATACAGTGCAAAATAAATTCTAGGATAGAAAATTTGAATGTATTAACAATATTTATTAATGGACATTACTGTATTTTTAGATAGAAAAATCCCCTCTATTCAAGAAGACATTTTGCTTATGGTTACTTGGATGTTAGTACATCACTGTGCAGTATCATTTATGTGCAGGCTTTGACACTAAAGGGTTGTTTTCACATTCACCTGCCAAGGGTAAAAGTTTGTGCTCAACTTTAAATCTCACTATACACTGGACAAGTATTATTTTGAGACGTCATACATCACATCACAGAACAAAAATATATATATATATATATATATATTTATATATATATATATATATTATACTTGTACATGGATGAATTTGTAAGTCTACAAAATAGCAATGCACAGGAGTTACTTCAGCACTACATGGAGGTGCTGGTGTAATTGTAATTGGGTAATGTTGCATTAAAATATATTTTCATGGATCACATATCTCTACAGACACAGTTTCAGGAGCCCGTATTATAAAATCATTGACATTTTATTTTGGAAAATCTGTCATATTTCAGTAACTGACAAGCACTAAACTGATTTGACTAACATAAATGTTACTCAACATATTCAGCAGGTTATGGTACTGAAGTGAAGAGTTTAGACTGAGGGGAAATAAAACCACTCAAGTAGACCCAAAGGAACCGTCCACACACGCGCGCATACACAAAATAAAAATATCCCCCCTCCTCACGCAAACAAATGCAAATCTAATTTTGTCTACTTCCATCTCTCCTCTTTCTCCTCTCTTAAAACCCCCACCGCACGCCACCCCCCAGCTCGAGCTTTGCCATTAGAGCTATTTGCATCTGACTGAGAGGCCATTAGAATAATAATTAGCCTGACCCACCAGAGAGGGAAGGCCTTCATCAGCTCTACAGTACATCAGCCACCAGCCTGAAGGCGCACACGCACACATTTTACTGGCACGGACAGAGAAAGTCCATACACACCTACTACAGTTAGCTACTTCAGTGTCTCCGCAGTCAATCTGTGATCAATCAATCAATCAGTTTGTCCTTTTTGTCCAGGTGAGCCTCAGTGTTTTTGCATATTCTAGATTTTTTGTTTTACCTTTCTGTTTTGTGTATGTGTGCATGGAAAAGAAGGAAATGCATCAAGCATGAAACCCTTTGGCAGTGCTGCAGTTACCAGGGGACTGAAGACAATGTAAGAATATGTAGCATGACTTGTCAGAAAATCTCCCTGAAGTTACTATGCATGATTTTCCTTTCTATTTTTTTTCAGGATATTGCTGAACTAATAGTACTCCATACTGGCAGAATGCACTTCTGGCAAATGGGATGAAAAATGGGTATCACATGCTTTTAGCAGATTTGTGCTAATGTGCCCAATTTCCAGGCTCATTATGCCATTAATGTACAAATCTCTGGCCTGGGTGGTGATTATTCACGTTGAAGGTAAAAATAATCACCAATAATTAGCTGTCTTTGACTATTGCACAGACCAGAACCCTGTTTGTATTATATGAACCACAGCAGGTAGAAACTACACTTTGATCATAGTGAATCTATGAACTTTTAACCTAAAAAGTCCAAAAAGTCTACTCAGTAATATGTAGCATTAATTCATCAGGTGCTGTCATGAATGCTGGGCACCTGTATGTGCTACTAAAGCTTAAGGAAAAACACAAGGTTCTTTTATTCAAATGAAAAAGCAATCCACCAGCAGCCTCCACAGTGCATCCTTGACAGACTTTGGCTCTAATGTTGTCTCACTGAGGTTGCATTTTGACTGATTGCATTTTAACGCAGCCCCTCGCATTAAAAAATGCAGGGGTTGTTTCATGTACCATGAAAACACAGCACAACTGTTCAACAGACTAAATGATCACATACATCATTTGTTCCTTAGCATATAATACGACGGAAGAAGCGTTTGTTGAAACAGCTCCCCCACAGCAGCAGGTGTCTGTAGAAACTGCACCCGTTTGGTACGAGGCAATAAAATGGCAGCTGCCATCTCTTACAGTAGCACCAAAATGGTTTTTGTCCTAAAAATGCTGGATTATTGTGCAAGCATGGTTAGGTTTAGTAAAAAAGACGAGGTTTGGGTTAAATCACTGCGCGTAACATATGTCATGTACATAGCATCATGTTACATTGGTTAAAACAACAATAAGAGAAGGTTGTTTCACACTGGATTCACTCTCTGTTCTCCTGCAGGAAAGTGAAACTGCTTCGTTGTCCCAACCATCCACCCCAACCTCATCACTACAAAAGTGTGTAGTTCTCAATACTATATGACTCCGTCATCTACAGAGTCATATTTTAAAGGAGGACAGACTCACTTTGTATAGTCACAGGGACTATCTGGAAAGTGTTTTATCTTTATTCATGACAAAGTTGATTCTGTAATTGCATAATGTATTTCTGTTTACCTTCAGATCATTAGAAAAGATTCCAGATTTATACAATTCTGTCTGTGAGTATTGCAAAGCACTGTGGTGTGTTGTGGCCTCTAATAAGCTTAAAAAATAATAAATAAATCCGCTCTTTTACTTTGACTTCCTGGATCAAATTTTAATTTCACTGGTGCATTGAACAACACACATAGTTGTAATGTAGTGCAAATGTCAATGTGTTTGCTGCCTAAATTCACTACTATATATACCTAAATGTATAATAATAAGTATGATTATTATTGGTTATTATTACTATTATTATACTTACTTAACTTTTTTTTTTTTTTTTTGGGAGATCTTAATGCTGCACTAATCAATACTATTTAGAATTTAAAAAAACAAACCAAAACGATCACATTTTTAGCCATTTACCTACCATACTATCCATGTTTTGGCTTCAGAAGCTATGTCTGAAAATGATATTTACTTGAGCCAACCACTTGCAGAATTTGAACACATCATTAACTGGAAATCAGAACTTTTTTTCCTTGTTAAGAAAAAAAACAATGTCAGTATCAACCTCATAAATGAATAACAAATAATTACTTTTTATTTATTATTATTCACACACTATTGATTTATTTATACAAACAATTATTAACAGTGCTTGGGACCTATAGGTCTCTTTGGTTGGAGGCAGCCAGTAACCAAACTTAAATAATTTCTGTTACTTGCAGCTTCTGGCAACAGATATTATTATGTGCCAGACTTTACCCAAAATACACAGTCACTTAGTTGAAAAATGTAAAATGATGACTTTCTGTTGGCATCCTCATGATATCATTCTGGTAAACAACATCCGGACACACTATAACTCAACCAAAAGTTCCATTTCCACACACATTTGGCCTTTGTGGATCCACTGGATAACAACAAACCGAAGTTGCTGGTGATGGACGCACCAATCCCTAATAGAAGAAGAGGAGTGTGTGTGGAAACTTGTGTGTGCAGTAAGAGCCTGTCTGTATACTGTACTGTATATACAGTATGCATGCATGAATCCTGGCATATGTCTTTGTGTATACAGTATGTCTGTCCTGCTGGTGCAAGTGCGCATGCATTCAACTATAAATTATTTTTCATGTGTGCACCGGCGTGTGCATGTGTGTGTGTGGGTTTTATGCATGTACAAACACGTAGCTAATATCATTTCTAGTACACACATGCACGGCTGTGTACAGTCCACTTCTGTGTGGGTGTGTGGTGTTTGTTTAAATATGTGTGTGCTAGGTTGCTGCAGGCAGGTTGAAGATTGTCTCCCCCCTGAGGGCCTCTCTCTCCCTGCAGCGTGTGGGAACCATGGCGCGTTGCCAGGATACAAGCCCCTCGTCTGTACTGACAAGAAGACATGAAGAGCAAAGATTAATTATTTACAAGCAGACCCCTGTACACCACGTCTGGCTTGGCACTTCTCCTGCATTAAATGTCACTATCTATGAAGCCATCCGATTTATTGCCTATTCTATTGAAGCACTGTGCAAAATCTGTTGCACCCCTCCCCTTCCCAGTGCACTCATATGGAATTCTTACTTTTCCCTTTTTAATAAAGCATTTTTTTATTAGTACAACCAGCTATGATGACATCTCTGTACAAAAGCCCATTTGGAAAAAGAGTCGTTTAAGACTCCCAAATGGTCCCTGCACTCTCACAGCTATTTTCAGTATGTTTGCAAGCTGGGATCACCAGTGTCCTCCTGGGCAGCCTTGTCCCCTGCTTCATTTAATATTTATTGGGTCTATACACTGCTGGCTGACTAGCAGAGTCATTTTCTGCGTGCAGCACACATTTGCAGAACGTATTACAATGATTCATTTACCATGAGCTGAGAGTTTATCGCTCTGATATTTTTTTTTTTATTGTTGTGAAGACAAAAACCTGCAGACTAAAATAGATTATACTGTATCAAAAGCAGCAGAAATGTCTGGCACACACAATCAGATACACTCTTATTACAATGATATTAAGTAATTTGTTGTGGCAGACATTCAGATTTGTGCTCCCTGGTTCTAGCTGTGACCAAGCTGGAAGTGAAGGCATCCGTGCTGCCTCAACCCAGGCTGGTCCTTTGTTCTCATTTCCCACCACCTCTTTGTTGTGCTGCTGATCTGTCTGCTCGTCTGTCTGTCTGTCTGTCTGTGGCCGACCAGGGTTTATTTGCATTCCTCCAACACATCCATATTCATACGGAAGCAGGTCGCTCCACGTGGAGATGTGTATGCGCGTGCAGGATTTAATTGGCCTGTGGTCAGAGGGGATCCTCCACACTGAGTCTCAGGTGGAGAGGGAGCAGGGATCCCACTGTTCTGAACATTATGCATTTTCTATTGTCCCCCCGCCTCCCCCTCCTGTACACATCAGCACTCCTGCTGCGATGGCACAAGACGCCTTTTCATCAGACTAAATTTGGTCTGATCCAGCACTAATTCTGCTCATATCTGACGAATTGATTTCAGGGCCACAGGCTGAGAAAGATATATATTTGCTGTGTTTTTCAAAAGAAAAATTATACCGAGCATATTTCATATGACATTCATTGTGGACTGTGACTTCTGTGCTCAGGCTCATATGCAATTAAAACAATTAGGTTTTTGGTGGGGAACAGGATTAATCAATGCAAATTGGAACCTCTACAATTGGCTACACAAAACTACTCAATATGTCAATATGTTACATTTTAAATGACACGTCACAAACAGTGCAACCACTTTGCCTCCTGCAAGGGTTTTTATTATCATCAGAACTGTAATAGGACCATTGTTGTTGAAGGTCAGAGGACAGGAAAAAGGATCAAGCTCAGAGATATAAAGTACGTGTGGAGAATTAATCCCAAGGACACTTCTCTCCTTTATATTTCCCCGTCACTCTCTGTGACTTCCTCACAAGATGGAGTTATTGTATCCCCTTCACCTTATGCATGTCACATGTCAGGAAACACAATCACCTCTGCAGCCTACCTACCCCCCCTTAAGTGCAAATGAGCAGTAATGCCAGGCTGCCTTTGAATGGCAGAACAAGATTTATTACAGTGTTCAGTGGCTCGGGATGATGCTGTTTCAGTGTGCGTTATCAATGATGTGTAACATGGGTTGTAGGATGGGGCCTTATTTTGTTTTAACATGCCAGGTTTAAATGGAGATACATGTTAGTGGTGTTTGAATTTTAGTTCCAGTAGTGGTTTTAAATAAATGTTGAGAAAAAAAGTTAAATAAAAAATAAAAATGATAATATTGCTGTATTTTTGTAATGCTGCGAAATGAGTAAGATGAAGAACTGTGCAAAAAATTATTAGCATGTGTATTTGTGTATTATTTTCTTTTTGCTAAAACAAGGGCAGTTTGATTTTTTTTGGAAAGCGCAGTAGAAGGTCTTCTTTTGAATTTTATTTTCTTATTGAGAACAAAACACCCTTAAGGAAAGCGGTTTGGAAAATGGATGGATGGATGGAGAACAAAACAGAACCATGTCAAGACAGCAGCATAGATATTTGATCAAATTAAATACACAAAAACACACAAAATGTGCATCAATCTGTTCCAATACAGATTATTGTTGACCAGTCCCAAGCAAAATATATCCTAAGTGATGACCACTTTTATACAGTATCATCAAGAAGTTCCTTCCTTAGAGCTTTCCTAAGGACAAAGATGGTAAATTATCATAGCACTCAGAAAATACTGTAGGTGGATGTACATCAAGCTAAGCATGCAGGAGTGGAGGGCGTGTGATAGACGACATATTATATACAGTATGTTGTATGTAAAATGTTGCTGAAGCAAAAGTACAAAAGTACCAAAAGTAAAAGTACAGAACAGTACTTTATGCAGAATGGCTCATTTGATCCATCATTAATTACTATGATATTATTGGGTTATAATTAATAAGTGATTTGCATTAATGTTTTCAGCATTTTAATGCAACTGGTAACAATGGAGCTTATTATAACCATCTTACTGTATGCACTGTTTGATGATTAGATGTTTTGCATTTCATAATTATAGATTTCAAGCCACAAATTTATATGTAAACTGCAGTACTTGTACTTTATACACTGCAGGATAGCTTATGAATTTCATACCACGCAGGTTTTAAATAAAGTGTTATACTGTACTGTATTTTGTTACTTAAGTAAATGTACTTAGTTACCTTCCACCACAATTTTGCCTTGTTGCTGGATTTTCATGACAAGGATGGTACAGTGCACTTGCTGCCATTATGGCATAGGGGCACTATTTTCCCACGTCTCAAGAAAACCCTGCCAGCCACCATTGGGGTGCTATTGCAAAACATCTGGGTGCTATTTCAAAAGATGCTTTTATGAGCCATAGGAGAGGGTAGGAACTAATTACTTTTATAGGAATTTTGGTTGGAGTACTTGTTGCAATGACTATGGTAGTGAGCTTAAAGATACATGACAAAGCAGAGGAATATAAGACAAAAACAAGACAAAGCCTTTACTTGACCAGTAAAATAAAAACACACTGGTTATTGTGCATGCCACATAACAGCAAAGGCAAGGTTCCCCTCATGCTCACACCCAAAAAAGTTTTCTTAATATTTCATATTGTATATATACTATATAAAATATCCTCATCTTGATTTTTCCAATCACAAACATTCTCTGTGTGAACAGTAAAACTAAAAAAGAGTGAAACATCCAAATCCTTCCTTCTTCTCCTGCCAAATGCCCAAGCTGTGCATATTATGACCCAGGCTCTAGGTAATTTCACATGAAAACACTCACAGTTGGTCTTAAAACAATTTGCGGCTTTGTTTGATGGAAGAGACAATAGAGTCTATGAGAACTGATTATTACGATGGGATTTTATATTGCTTTTTAAAAGCCAATTAACTCCTGAGAGCTTAGTGGCTTTTTGACAAACAGCACATCGTTAAAGTATTGTTGAGAAACATTGTTGGGGCGAGATAACTGGCATCTATTCAGAGCGGCCCTGGCAGACTCTTAGAAAAGAGTCTCGCTGAACAATTGAATACTCAGAGACAGAAGCCTGAGTTGGCATTTCTGTGGCCTTTTCCCCTCATCGCAGATTCTCACTCACAGCCATTTCTCAATCCTTATCTCGCCGCCACTGCAAACGCTCACACTTAACAGGAAACTGAAAGAATATTCTGAGAGTAGTCATTTGAGTCACAGTGCAGGGGACATTAGGTGCATCTATTGTCCGTTTGCTTCTTGACATTGAATTTAGAATAGCAATTGGAATCAGCCTGCTGTTTCATATGTTTCTTAACAAGTTGTGGATAATCGCATTGTCTGACCAAAGTGCTGCAAATGTCAGCATCCTTTTGATCAAAACTCCTCATATAATTAATTCTGCTGAATTTGAGCTTCTAACCTCAGCGGTGATTTACTGAAATAGACAATCTGCTTCAAAAAAGATTGAACCTAATTTTGCTAAATTATTTCTGAAGTGCAGCAATTTTGGTCTGATTCTTTGAAAAAAGACTGTACATTATTTTGCTTTTTAACAATGAACATTTCTATGTACTTTATTGTTTTGTATTTAATTGAAATGGTTTATTTGACAGGGACAGTGCTCATTGATGAATAGAAAAGCTGAATGTGATAAAGTTAGCTTAGTTAAAAGGCTACCTTTCATTGGCCAGATGTTAAAAGAGGACCCTACAGAGCATAATAAATAGTGGTGGAGTGTAACAGTTTTAGTAAAGTATTTCTACTTGAGTATTTCCATTTTCTGCTACTTCATACTATGACTTCACTAAATTTCAGAGGCAAATATCATACTTACATACCATACTCCACTACATTTATTATTAACAAAAATCACTTCAAGAATTGCAAATTAAGAAGATTAATAAATTATTGATATCCAGTGTGACAGTCACAAACTACCCAGCAGTAAATAGGGTTATTCAAATGATAATTATTAGATTCAAACCATATGAGCATCAACACAATGTAAAAGGTGTTCAAATAAATAATCCATTGTTACCAGCTGCAGCAATAAAGTGCTAAACACATTAATGCATCTGTAATTATAATTATCATATTCATGCAAAACAAATTATTCTGAATAAAGAGTAGTTTTACTTTTGGTACCTCAAATATTTTTTTGAGGTAATACTTTTGTCATTCCCTTAGTAAATGAGTATTCAGTACTTGTAGCTTTTATTAATCTATTTAAATCAGATTTTGCTACTATCGTGCTCACGGGGCACATTGAAAGTTGATAGCAGCTATTTTGTATTTGTACAAAAAATAAAATGTAATTTGTATTTATACTTTTGTGGTATAAGAAGTGAAAATGTAACCAAAACCTTCAACTAACAGACCTTAAAAATCAGAATTATAAAAAGAGTTGGTTTGGTGGCTGTTTCATACAAATTAGATGAAGATAAAAACAGATCAAAATAAAACAGAAGTGTGCTGTATTCCAATCCACAAACCAGTATATACATGTGCACATTTATATATTTTATCTTTTTCATGTAGCCCTACAAATGGAAGCCCTTTACTTTCATCTAGGGCTTCACAAACATGTGAGAGAAAAAAAAATGAGATCAGACTTAAAAAATAAAATGAATTTTTCCCACTTGCCTTTCAGGGCTTTCAAGTGCTCTGATATTACTCTCTCTCATGCTTCATTTCTCAGCTCTCAACAGCTCAGTCCTGTGCTCCACTGACATACAGTATATTAATCATATTTCTTCCATTTGTTAAATTGCATGTAAATATGCTAATATGTTTACTACTGAGTGCTTCTGTCTGCTCTTAGTTTGGACCTCCTTCTTTTTTGAAGAAGTGCATAATGAAAAAGAATCTATTTGACAATAGAGAGGGAAAAATTGATACTGATAGACAAACACTGCCCATATCAGAGGTGGAATCATGTAATTTAATCATCCTACAATAGTAACCACTCTGTAAATGTATGATGCTCAGATTAAACCAGAATACATATCATATGTGTTCTATCTATTATTGCACTTGGACTGAGAATAATTCTGGATAGAAAATGATTGGACTGTCTCATGAATCAATGACAACTTTCTTTGTCTCAAGTCTTAAGTAAAAAAAACAACTGTATTCTTGTGTACTTGTTTAAGTACTATGTAATGAATCTGCTGAATCTACAGAGAGAAAGGAGCTGAATAAAAGATGAAGAAACAATACAGAGAAGAAAATAAAACTTTGTACCCACCGAAAGTTTCGCATTAAAAAGTCTTGCATTAAACAGACATGAAAAATTCTGTTTACTCAAAGAAATTGGCATCTCTTTTCATCATTGCTTTGATCAGCGTGACACAAACAGATCCAGGGAGAGAAAGAAAAGAAAAAAAAAAGAAACAGAACCAGTCTCATTCCTGACTGACAGCTTTAATTAACAAAAGCAGAGCAGGATCTGTGTATTTCCTCTCACAGCCTCTGGGGGCCCAAGTTGAGATAACAGGGAAAAGCCAGACAATACCTGACTTTTCAAACAAATTATCTATTCTCCTAGCTGTTGCATTCATGTATGTTCATGTAGGATGTTTTAATGAGGATTTTCAATTTGCTGAGCAAAATCTAACTGGAATTCAGCTTGATTATGCAGAGGGGCTACCTAAAATATTTTCATAAGGCAATTAGTGCGATACCATATGTTTCTCTTGATAAGAGAATCACCTTTACACAGTGTTGTCTATATAGGAATATACAATATCAACAAGTTGACAATTTCCTCATTTTGTTGGATAAATGGGAAATCATCTTCCATGTGCTACACTCTGCCAGGCTCTGTGCAGTACTTCAAATATTAGTCATTATTACATTTTAAATGAATAAGAAGCTACAAAACTTGCTAATCAAGCAGAAATCTTTGAAATGATCTGATTGATTAAAAAGGCGTGTCTTGCTCAAAAACCTTTAAAAGTGAGTATCTCTGCACTGCTGCCATTGCTGTTGTGTGAGACTTAATGGGATGCATCAAAAGCACTGGTGCACTGATAGAAAAGTTATTATGCAACCCTAGTATTCTGATATTTATATGCATAACAGATCCAAAAGGATTTAAATACATAAAAGAAGAACTGCATTTCAGGGAATAGAGGAGTGAGAAAGATTGAACAAAAAGTAGAAAACAAATAAATGAGAACAAGAAAAATACAAAATGACTGAAGAACCCGGACGCAATATGTCCAGTGCATTGGGAAACATCAATCAGAGAGAAAGGCTGTGTTGCTACAACTAACGTGCATGTCATTCGTAAGCAGGCTTACCACTCTGGACCAAAAGGATGAACTCAATCTCAGACCACCATACATCATTCCAGAGTCTCTGGAAGTGTCGTTGTAAATATGGATAAGCAGGTACCAGTCAGGCTATCAGCTAGCAAAGCAGCGCCGCTGAAAGTAGTGTGCCTTAGACTCGTGGTTGAAGCGGATTCTAAAGAGCCATTAAGTTCACTTGAGCAACGTGTGGAGCCCAGCTTAGAGAAAGAGAGCAACAAAGAGCGCAAGGATTACCATTATGTAATCACCCTGATGGTCAGGGGTGCATACCTCTTGCCCAAGACTGATGAGTGTCTTCATACTTTTGGGGAAGCTATCATTTTGTCAACACTTGGCCCTTGTGGGACAAAACTTGTTGTGTAAACTGAATCCCACTCACACACAAAGTAGCTCAGCCAACTTCAGGTTCAGGCGTGAATATATAAATATTTAAGACACAGGCATTTCCTTGCAGAACCATGATACATTATATCCAGGAGTGTAGCTCCTGGGGTTATGTCCTGGCAAAACCACTGGACAAAGTTACATTCTACGTAAGATTTAAAATATTAAAATTTAAATAAATCAACAAAGGCTCAACAAAGGATTCCATATTTCTCCCTGAGAGTTTTATTCCTACTTCAAGCGGCTCAGACCTTCATCTCAAGCTCAAAGAAAATCAGAGACAAACCAAATGAAGGTGGGCTTCAAAAAGTTGTATTCTGTGTTTGCTCAGGTTGCCTTTGTTTTCTGTTAGATTTAGTTTGAAGATCTGAAACAGTGTGAGAAATATACACAAAGAGAAGGAATTAGGAGGGGGTTGAGTAGTTTTTCACATTGTTGTAAGCGTTGTATTGTGCCTTACACAAGCAGTGACACATAATTCTTACCTGAACACTAAGTAACTTTATGATGAAAAGCAGCACAAATAGCAGGCAATAGGATGATTGACTCCCTGTACTGTATGTACTTACTGTGCATTCATTATGTACAGCACAGGGAGGTGGGAATCAGCCACTGATTATGGTGTATGGGAGCAGAAATGGCAAGCAGGCATTAGTACAGAGCAACATAAGCACTGTCCCAGACAGCCTGTTAGCTGAAGTGGTTTAATTAGCTATTTTCTAGTTAGTAAATGGAAGAATTATCAATGGCCCAAAAACGAGACTGAAACTTGGCACAGAACAAAAACTCACATATACAACCGTAATTGCACTCACATGTATTCCCTACCAGACAAACATGCAAACTGTCAAGTACAAAGACAAAAACCAAACAGATACAGGTATATCATATTAGCATAATACATGGCTCACAAATGGAAAACCCATTATGGAGTTTTACCAACAATATTTTTTCCACCTGCTTTCAAACAAACCAGAGCCATGCAATTCTCTGCTAACTGTAAGTGTCTCTAAATGCAAGATCGCTCTCAATTTCAGTCCATTCAGCTGGTGACGCAGGGCACTCCTGGGCTTCTGTTCGTCCTTTATGGCTCTGCACTAAGCTGTCGTGGCCGAGGCCGTCACATTACAATGATGAAAGAACGCTGAAGTTATTAGCCAGCTTTTTAATTAGATTCTCCCCTTCCACCCATGCCCCGTCTTTGTTTTTTAAGTGTGGGCACACCAGCAAGGCATTATTAATATTTAGATGAGAAGTCTCTGCTCTTGCCTCAGAGGCTGTTGGTAAAAGCAACCTCGCTCTATTGCAGTAGGATGGATGTTTGGATGGAGGGAGGGATGGATGTGTGAATTCCCCTGATGGTGCTTCATCTCTGCTGCTGCCACAGCCGTACAGCCTCTATAATGTAATAGGAGACAAGGATTCAGGCTACTTGTAGTGCAGCTATATAACAGGTTGTGCTGTGCAGGTTCAAACTACTACATTGCATCAGCACTGTATATATTAATGGAATATTGTTATATTAACCTTTAAGAACAACTTTAAGCAAGAATAAGCAAGACTTTGCACTTTTGCTATTTGGCTCCCCCTGCAGTTGCTGAGTGTATGCAGCAGTTCCGCAACTTCTTATTTTTTGTAATTTGATAATAACTAATACCTGAAGGACAGTTCAGAGTGCACAGGACAGTAGCAGATAGTAAAAGAGCATAGAAGGCAAGTTTTATGCTAAGTTTAAGTGCTTACTGTCCACTCGAGTTAAAGTGCCACATTTCTTCGGGCTGCGTCATACCAATAATATCAACATTGCAGTATTAATACTTTCTACAACACTATATGAAAAGTGAAGATCAGTAAAACTAATTGTGTGCAGGTGTTACAGTATGAAGAGCATCAAACAAACGTGATGACAACAACCTGATAAAAAAATTAATTGAATTTTAATTTGCTTGATATCACTTTAGAATATTGTCTATCACATGATTTGACTGGAAGTCAATACAACATAGTGTATTAATAAACTATTGACCTGTACTACTGTTCCAGTACTGCATAAACAACAGCTACATGTTTAAAAAAGATGACAAAATTTCTCTATTTATGAACCTTTGAAGCATTTGTGAATGTGTTAATCTTATGACTTGAGGCCTGTTCAATTATATTAACACTGAATTCTGTTTGTGCAGTAGAGGTTTGCTAATCAAGTAAACACACAACAGTTTCCCTGTGTGGCTTAATGCCGTGTAAGTCCATTTGCCACAGAAAGTCCTGAGGCTCTGTTGAACAGTGTTGAGCAGATTTATTTCAGCGCAGGTAGTTTGAAAGAACTGAAGCTGAGCAAACACCTGAAGCCTTTTGAAATTGAATAACATTTTGTGTGTGTGTTTTTTTTTTTTAAAGTGGTCCACTCCAAATGCTGTGTAGGAGACACATCTGTTCCTCAAGGTTAGCTGAGCTAAATTTCCCAGGGACTTGGTATGTTCACAGGGTGGCTTTTGCACCTACTGAACCACAGTTAAAGTAATAACACTTTGTGGTTTGAACCATAGTTGAGCCCAGAATTAGCGATGGTCATGTCCTTTACAAAAAAAACACTTCAGTACAGTGTTCAGTCTACATGAACTCATTCTCACAAGTGGAAGGACACTCCATATCAAGGGGGGGGGTAAATGAACAGGTACAGTTTGCCACAAGCTCTTCAACCCTCAGCTGGATACAACCGTCACCAACTTATAGAGTCCTCAGTTGTCAGATCACTTTAAGGACAAAGTGATATTTCTCCCTTTAAATTTTTTTTTTAACCTTACTAGTGATGTGTTGTTCTAAGAGCCGATACTTTGTAGAGAGCCGGAAGAGCCGAATCTTCAGATGCTTTGCTCAGCTCAATGCTAAAATATAAGGCTCAGAGCGATGTTAAATGAAGAGCCATTTGGGAGCCGTAAGAGCTGGCTCTTCTAAGGGAACTGAGCCAAAAGAGCCGAAGCTTTGCAAAGAGCCGGACTTCCCATCACTAAACCTCACTACATATTCTTTAGTTTTCTAAAGGCACTATGCAGGACCATAGCTACCAGGGAACATATGGAGGAATATTTGGAGGGTACATTTGGTCTTGAACGCAATTTACAAATTTAAAAGGTAGAAAGATCTTTTTGAATTAAACAGTAACTTGCTGCATAAATTTGACTCACTTCATGAGCAGATGCCATGTAAACATTCCCACGGTTTTCCCCAGCCTTGAAAAAGTCATGCGTGTAGTCACGGTAAATTCACATTGACTATGACATCTCTGTGATTTAAATGGAAGACTGGTGTACCTCAGAAGTTTACCAGCATCAAATATAAAACAAAACAAAATCTCCTTGTTCCAGCGAGACTACGTTGCTGTTCAATATTTCAAAGACCTTCCCCCCTTTTCCTCTTGCCGGCAATCAGGAAACAATCTTTCCTTGTCTCTCTCTGGCATCTTTAGGGACTCTGGGTATAGACTATGAGGGAAGACACGTGAATGCGAGATGACTGCTCTAGATCCGATGGCGGATGGGCGTAGTTGGTGGAGGGCGGTTTAATTGGAGATGTGGCTGGCTTCTCCTGCGGAGAGAGAATAGGAATACAAGTGGCTCCCAGTGGCTCGGCGCGTCACATAACCAGTGACCTAGAAAAGGAACCCTGATCACTCCCCGGAGCTGACAGCAGAGGAGCCTCGTTGCTAACGAACAGACTTGGCTAAAGTCTGCTGCTGATCAGAGAAAACAGGGGAAATTATGGGTACAGGGAGGAGCAGCAGTGACCCCAACGAACCGAAGAGACAGAGATGCAGCGAGTTACTGCAGACTGCTTTGTTTGAATAAAAGGATGCAGACAAAAATCCAATTTAAGATCTAAAAAATTCACCTTGTGACATGATAGTTAGTGTAGTACTGAGACATCACTGGACAGAGTTGGACAGTGAAGGACATTTTATCCTAAGTTTACTGGTCGCTGTTTTTTCAAATCTTTATATATAACATTTACATTTGACCTGCATTGTAAAATAAAACTACTTGTTTCAACTTAAAAGTATGAGGGAAAACACTGCCTTAAAATTTTATGTCAAGTCAAAAATGCAATTTGTTTCTCTAACACCACCAAATGTTACCTTCATTAAATACGGCATCATATAAAAACTGTCGTTAGTTTGGCTGACTTAAACTTATTCATTTATTGAACTGTTTATGTAGTTGTTTGAAATTCTGTGTCAGCTTAATTAGAATATTTTTTGTGTGCGTGTAAATCTCACTCTTGATTATTTGAATTAATTTCTTTAATGTTATTAATATTCTTTGTAGCAAACTTGAGCATTATCATCAAAAAAGTCAGTTCATTTTGAGAAAATAATTCATTTAACCTGATTAGCTTGCTCAGAATAAACACATGACTTAAGGTATTAAAACTATTAAAGACACACAAGTTTCCAAACCCTACATTAACAAAACTAAGAAACTAGAAAAATAAAGTGCAGAGAGCTTTAATTCTCAAACAATGCATGCTGGGAAGTCTATTAAAACACTAGCATTGTTTGAGTGAACTCTCAGAAGTGCATTCATTCAACTCATCATTTTAACTTAAAATACTTCAAGTCAGTAAAACATGTTTATACATTCTGACAGTTAAAAACTAAAAAAATCAAGAATTAACGAGAAAAAGTACAACTTATACATTTAAGTCAAGTTAAGAGCTTTTTCCACAAAATTATTTTATGATAATTTAGAGTGTATTATTTCTACCTTAAAACAGCCAGAAAAAGCTACATTTGAAGTTTATGTTGTCTGCATGAAAGCAATTTCTGTGAAACAATAGTTTGGGTGAAACGTGTGAACATTTCCCTTGACCTCCCCACATTCTGTGCTATATAATGAAGCCAATCAGAAACAGAAAAAAAGAGAGAGAGAAAAAGAGATTCCCGTTAATGGTGGGGGAGAGGACTCTTGCGTCTCCTCCATCAATTAGTCCTGCAGCCAAACCAGAGAAGCGCCGCTGATTACTGAAGGAGCTGCAGCAAACAAACCAGTCAGCCAGTTGTTCAGTCGATGGCAGCTTAGCTACTGGATGACTTACATTCAGCGAGTCCAGATGGTGAAATGAAAAGCCAATACCATGCTGGAACACAAGCAAACCCGGTGCCCTCTCACACCTACAGAAATCAAAGCGCTTACTGTTGGTCGGTCAGTCAGGAAGGACAAGTCAACACGGAGCCAAATAGTCCATTAGTGAAGCTTGTTAGAAACTTTGCCAGTAGCGTTATCAACCAGACTGAGATGGGCAGCTAGTTTTCTGATGCCCTTTAATTAGCCACAGCAGCGTGCGCTGGGTGTTTCTCTAGGTGTGTCTTCAATCAGATGAGCACTGATTGAAGACGTTATCCTAGTTTATAACAGTTTCCTGTTTTGCAAGATACTGCAAACTGCAAAATACACCTTGTGGCATTAAAAGACAAGCATTAAAATTATTTATATGACATTTAATTGTTGATTCTATGCCTGTAAATTACAGGATAATTTTACATGTTTGAAATTATTCCCATAGTAATCTACTAAAATACTGAAAATAATATGGCTTATTACAAAAGAAAAGGAGAGACAGAAAATCAAAGATGTTCTGTTGTTAATCTAAGTGATAATTGCACACGCGATATATGGGTTTAGCTGTATTTCATGGGCTCAAGTCTATTGTATCCTCTTTTCTTTATAAAAAAAAACCCCTCTCCCTATCCTTTCATTTGTCTTCCTGATGACGTGCATCACAGCCTTCACATTAATCACCAGTCTGTCGCTCCTTTCTCTCCTCCTCCTCCTCTTGGTCTCAATTTATTCACATTCCGCTCTTTCCCCTTCCTTTACCGTGAATCACGCCTAATTAGGCGCTTTCTAGATCTGATTTTCATAAAAGGCTTGGGGGAAGGGGAGGGTTTTGGTTATGACAATTATTTTTCATATATGGAACAGGGACAAAGGATAAATGGTTATTAGTATTCCGCACCTTAAAGTAAATCACCAAAAGATCCTGCTTTGAGTCTGATATTACAAAGAGATGACTGAATATGTGGGACATGGTCAAGGCATGGCATAGAAAATGAACATTTGATAAGAAAATAAGCATGTGTGCTTCTGTATTTAGGAAAATATAAAAACACTCCAGTTTCAACTATACACTATATAGTAAGTGGAAAATATATTACACTATAGCAGAGCTATGATGAGCAGGTTGTTCTTCCGTGTAGAACTGACTGAGTTTGCATCTGGCTCCCTCTGTACTGCAGTACAGCAATATACTGTACTCCTTTGTTCCAATTACTGGCTGCCATGGTTGCAAATGCAGCACCCTTCACTGGAGCCATATTAAAAACAAGCAAGAAGAAACTAACAAATATGTTAGAAATAACCAGACTATGCACAGGACAGGAATTAAAAGACAATGTAAAAAACACATTAAAGGTAAAATCATTCCAACATTTTATCATTAGCATATATAGAAAAACTAGCATGAGCTGCAGACACACTCATATCGTCCATCGTCTAGGTACCAAATAAATGATATCTTACATTATTCAGAATGTATGTGCCCATTGTCCCATTAAGAGCAGCAGAACCTAACAGCCTTAGGGTGGATGCAGGGGGTGAGAAAACATTGGTTCAGGTGCGGAAGATCCGGTGACGTCCTCTGTTATATTAATACACACACACATGTACACTGATGATCTGCCATATTGAGTGGGCCCTATTGTTTACGGCCCCCTGGACAGGGTCTCCAGATGGCAGGGTGCCTATTATTGCGGCCCCCACTGTGAGGGCCCCACTGTGTTTGTGTGTGTGCATGTGGTTCCATGTGTTTAAATGTGAATGTGTGTATATGCAAATACACACACACAGAGATGGTTATCTTGGTATATTTGTGCATTTGAGGATATACATACTGTATGGCTGCAGGGCAGGCCGTGTGTGTGTGTGTGTGTGTGTGTGTGTGCGTGTGTGTGTATGGGGTAATGATGAGCCAGAGGCGACATACAGTGAGAGGTCAGTGTGGCATTCCTTCAAAGGCCTCATCAGAGCCTTTTCCCCTACAAAGGAGAATGCAGTGTGTGTTCCTCCGGGGGATTAGCTCAGCCTCGGTCATTAGGCCTCAGCCAAATAGCCCTGAGGAGACACCGGCTGGATCTATAGCATGAAACACATACAACACTCACACAGCTGTATACTGGGCCCAGCTCATGAATATCATTACATAGTAATATGATAACTAGTAATAAGATAACTACCCAGGGATAAAGCTCGGCATCACACAATATGTTTAGTTGTGCAGTCAGGATGGGACGGGGGCTGAGGTGTGGACATCAAATAAAAATCTGTCATTTTAACGATTCTTCTTCTTTTCTCTCTTTTTTTGCAGTTTGTGGGTTAATTAAATAAATTATTTTCTATTTGATTTCCTGGTGTGAAAAAAAGTGAAGACAGATTAAGTTTGTCAAGTCACATTTGTCGATGTTTTTTTTATGTTTTTCATCTCTATCAGCTCTCATTGACATCCGTGCACCACCTCTGACCTTTATCGCTGATGTAGAGGAAGAAACTAAACATCAATACTGCAATCAATCTTCACAGGTCACTGAGGCTGGTAATAAAGAGATTGCACGGAACAGGATTATGGAAAATTGAATGCACTGGTGATTTATTACCTTCACTAAAATCAAATAATTGTCATTTGAATTACACAAAAACTAAGACTGTGAACAAACTAATTTGCATGACTGAAACAGCGTTTTATGTGAGCTCTGCAGCACAGCACGTTGACCAGTACTGAACAATGACTGAATAAGTGCATGAAAATAAAAGGCTGCAAATAGAAGTTGAAATTTGTAATCTGTAGGTCTAGTTTTGATCTGAAACAATCTGCCCACTAATCAGTGAGTTGATAGAAAACATTTCAGCAACAAATCTGATAAGAAACAAATCACAGTTGTTGATGTAAAATTTGCATTATTCTGTGGAATATGACTATATTCACGCATTTGTATGAAATATTGTTTTCTATCAAATTAACCAACTTGTCTGTATAAGGAATTTTTTTTAATGAGTCACGAGGAAGAGAAACAGAAACTTTATGGTACAGTATATTTCCTGGTATTGCAGTGACTTATCTGGACTGTAGAGACTATTTGTTTACCTGCAGTACAGCTGGCAGGACGTGCTGAGCAGCTTCCCTTTGTACAGCACAGCGACGCGCTGACATTTCAACATAATGGTGCCAATAATGCATTCATCTGTTCACCATTTATGGAGCAGCAGTCAGAACTGATGTACTAGTCAAGAGACATACAGTACCATGATGTGTACCTCAAGCTGCTGCTGCAGTTCTGATGGGAATCAACTTCTTGCATTTGGACAAACACATGACTAATCTTTTGCCATATTTTTTTACTGACTGAAATTCTGCATCACAGTATCCAAACATTCACAGAGAGATTCAAACTTCTGAACTGTGACATTATTTAGACTTTTATCTTCAGTAAACCTATAATATATTTTATTAGTTTACTCTCACATTTCCCTCATCATCATTCTTTGCACAGCATTGCTCTTCATTCTATTCCCCTTTTCACTCAGTGATAAATGATTTACTCAGACTATGGATCTAAGAGCTTTCAGTGCGTCGCAGTTGCTGAGCCACATCAACGAGGGATGGAGGAAGGGGGCTGGTGTGACGGGTGGCCGAGCATTTTACGAAAGAGCAAGCAAGGCGAGACTGCAGCGCTCTCCAAAGGTCATCGCCACCCACCGGGTCTCCTGTGATATTTTCATTACTTAGGTGAAAAACAGCCACTCCGCAGCACTCAGCTCTCTGTGTACGTGCACCACCTTCAGGCCTGTAGCAGTAATCCCCCAGTGGCAGCACTACTGTATGTGGTAAAGCATGATGAAGGAGCAAGGAAGGTTGGTGTTTCTGGTGTGAGTGCGTGTATGTGTGAAGGTGTGTTGGGAAGAGAAAGTGAGGAATAAGTAGAGGAGAAGCCAAAGAAATGGAAGCAAAGCACATGAGAGCAAAGAGAAGGGGAGAAAAAAAGAGTAAAGGACGATATAAAATACAAAACTAAAAGAGGGACAGAGAAAGACAGAGAAAAGGAGGGAGAAATGGAAGGAGAGCAAAAGACAGAGTTAAGGAGATAAAGGAAGGGAGAGAGATGGAGAGAAAGAGGAAAAATAAGTGACTTCATTACAGTGACATGTCTCCTGTTAGAGCTGGGAATCAGATAGGCTCTGATTGTTTTTTTCGTAGATATACTGCAATCTCACTGATCTCCAAACACTGCTGTAATTGGATTCTTCTGGGATGATCAGAAAAAAAGTCCTATTAACTGCTGCTTTTTTTTGGTCTCCAAACAACAGGACCAAGAGGAGAAATGATGACCTAAAAGATATGGTCTGGATTTTTGTAAAGACATATGATAAGAACTTACATTATCTTGTAATAATTGTGTTTTCATATATTGAATGTATCAAACGCTTTATTGGTTAAATACAGATTCATTATGTCGTTGTTGTAATAAATATGCATTTACCAATACTTGGACATTTTGAGAAATACACATATTTGCTTTATTGCCAAGAGTTACATTTAATGTGTACAAAAACTGAAGTGTAAAGATGAAAATCTTTTTATGGGAGTGTGACATAAAACCTGCTCTTTCTCCCTTTTCCTCCTGCTTCTTTCAGAATACAGACTTCTTTTAAAAAAATTACAATTAAAGGTGAGGTCCAGAAAATTAGTGTGTCAGATTAATCATATGTGCGGGGTGGGATGAGATAGGTGAGCAAGGGTGGCACAGACCCTGTCCCCATAAATCTGAATGCCCACCCCTTTTTCTCCGCCGCCAGAGTCAGAATTGTGTAGGTACTTGACATAGGAGAACTGATTTTGATTAGAAATTCACTATTATCTTTATATACCATAACAAATAAGTCATAATAATAATTCATAATTGATTATATTTTTTGTCACACTAAAATTTTGGATAGTTGCAACCAGGAAGATAAATCCTGCACGGGATGGATGCCATGCCAACTGTTCATTTAATTAATTAATTTGTGGTTATGCTTATAATTTATTGTTGTCATGTTTTTAAATCAGAAATCATAAAGTTGCATATTTGGCATATTTTACAGTGAACAAAACAATATTATTTTTAATAGGCAGTTTACTGTTTCATATAGGCATGGTTTCATTTGCAAAATGTGTTTCCCTTCCTTGATTGTGTGCTTCAGACTGTCTTCTGTAATAAATAATAGATCTCACAAAAAAACTTTGCGAGATCTCGCAAATGTTTTCATTGTAAAAGTACTTCAGAGTCAGTTGGTTACCACAGATACGACAACAATAGAGCTGTACAACTGCATTTGTTGAGTTTTATTTTGAACTTGGTCTCAAATTTAAAGACATTAAATCGGTGCTTGGCAGTAAACACGTTTACATTTAAGCAAGAGACACCTGAAGCGAATACTTAGTGCAAAGGGCTACTCTTGTCGGAAAACGTACTCTGAATTGGCGGAAAATATCATGCTCTGGCCAGAACAAAGGAATCATCAACAAAATGCAGATGCAAAAAAACAGATTTTTTAGACTACGACTCATAAGAGTCATAGAATCTTCTTTCAACAGATTTAATTACACTGTAGTTCATTGAGTCATAACTACATTTGCAAGAACTGACCCAAGTGATCCCATATATTTTAACCTTTAATAATGCAAGAGAATATTTCTCCCGCATTCTGTAGTATAAGTATTCTGTGTCTGAGATAAGATTCATGAATATTTGTTGCCATCTCTCAATAAATTGCTGTATGTAATTTATTTGGGGAGATGCTGCTTGAAAACAATTGATTGTTTCCTCTGTTGCTGATCAGTAATCAGAGGTCAGTGTTTTTCCACTGTGTGTGCAGTGCAAACAGAATAAACATAAAACATTTACTATAAAAATTGATTGCATGCTCAAATACCAAAATAGTTTCCTTTTTAATTATATGACAAGATACCGTACTTTACACATTTCTCATATAACCCTAGAGTAATTATTGTTGCGGAAGGTGTGTCAAATTGGTGTTAAAATGCTGAAGCCGACTGTTAATTTATTCTTCCATTGAAATGGCATTAACCCCCCCCACTGCAAATATAAATCCCCACTTTCTGTAGTAAACTCTTGCAGGGATGGTGTCGAGCATATAAACCGGGCCGAGCAAAACAACTTCGGTTCATTTGAAAGCTTTCATCCGTTCCTCCTCTTTGCCACAGGAGGAGGGAAGACGGATGGTACAGAGCTCTTATAAATTCCACTTTCCCCCACAATCCCAGTTTATTCTATTTTCAATTTTTTCCTTTCTCTTAACCGCTCATTTCCTTTGATTCTGTGTCTACTGTCTCTCTTTTTACGGCCTCTTCCTTTATTCTGCTGCCAATTCTTTTAAGGCTTCCACTAGATGCTAAAATCAGCTGACGTTCCGCTGATGCCGGCACCTGTTGGAAATTCTTGCAGGGCATGTATTGATCTTCTGGGCCAGTACCATCTCTCTCTCTTTCCATGTCTGGCTCTCTGTCCCAGCAAACAGGACCCCAGGGAGTTTGTTTTTTTTATCCCTGGTGGTTTAAGGCTTTTATTGAGGCTGGCACATCTCTGGCCCTTAACCAGCACCAACATCTGTTAACACCTCTTAGCCATCCTTTCCATTCAGATTCAACACACATTCATCTCTCATTCTTTCTTTTTCTAAACAACATGCTGCCAACTTCTTTGGTGCAATAATTGGAACTGAAAACGTCCCTGTATACCCCAACAAAAGTTGATATGGTGTCACGCCAGTATTTCCATTCTTCAAGCACCAGTTTTGTTGCCAGTAACTCCTGGTTCCCAATGTTTTAATAGTGTTATCTGGGGGTAAGTCTGCTGGATAATAGGCACAAGGATGCAATTTCATGGGCAGGCCATATAGCGCCTACTCCCACATCAGAAATGTGGGTCTTGACACCAAACTTCCAGGGGGGATCAGGAATGGTCACAATGAAATGCTGGTATGGAGTTTGAGAACACCATTCTCATTCCCATACTGACGTTTTGTTAATGCATTTGGTGTTTTATACTGATGCTAAATGTACCCTTTGGCATCTGCATGATACACACGGGGTTTTCTATTATGCCATTATGAACCCACTTGCAGCAATATTTGACCCTCAGAGCAAAGATGTAGGATACTTAGTCAGAACGTTTGTATAGGGATGGATGGATGGATGGATGGATGGATGGGTCAACGAGACAGGACTTCAATATTTGAGTCCAGTGTGAAACATTCTGTGCTTTAACCATGATTGATTGAACCATTATGATAAAACCAGTTATTTTAGTATCTAAAACCAATCAAACTGTAATGCCATGATACCACTGCATCCCCGGTTCGAGTCCGGCTGGGGACTCTCTTCTCCCATGTTTGCTGTCTGCCTTGTCCCTTATACTATTAAATCAATGCAAAAACGCCCAAAAAACACATTAAAATAACATTATTTGAATCATGACATCATGATAGAGTAACAAGGGGTGCTCAAATCAGAGATGGAACTAATGCTGTGTTCACATTGTACTAGTCAGCAATAGTTACCAGGAGAGAAAAACAATACATGTCAAGCTCTAAGTTGAGACAATTAAGTTGTAATTCTGAGTCAAACATATCAGCATCGAGTAATTTGTGTACCAAAATGTAATTTCTTCTCTTTATAATTTCAACAAATTAGACAAAAGTTCATTTTTACTGAATACGTTAGAATTCAATTCTCAATTCTTAATCTGTTTTTGTGATTATCAGACCTTACTTAACTTTTCATCCAAAGATTTCACTGTTTAAATTTTTATTTCTTTCACCCCTCGCTTTTCCCTCTTTCCTGTTCTTCCTCCCTTTCTCCATTTATTCCTCGTTCACCATTTCACTCCTCTCTGCTGCTTCACAGCTCTTGCTCCTCTCCAATCTTGCTCCCTTTTCTTTTGATTGACCACCATTTCAGTAGCAGTGGCCAAGGTTATTTGGCAGCCGCTACAGAGCACATTTGTTTGTCCCTTCTCTTGCAACTGAAGAAGACACTCTGCTATTCTAATGGACTCCAGAAGAGAGAGTCCTTTGAATAGGTTTAAAAAGAAGGCCATCAGAGTCTTCTTTCTCTCTTTCCTCTCTCCTTCTCAACCTTTGTAGACACTGACAAAGGAGTCTCTGTGTTTGCCATGGGACCAGATGTACCCAAGCAGTAGACAGGATGCTGGAAACCCTTATGTTTCTCCTGCTAGAGGACATTAAGGATAGTAGCTTTGCATATTGGCAGCTCCAAAAGGCTGTGAGAGGTGACCAAAAATTGTGATCCTCTTATATTAACATCATCTTACATGAAGAATATAAGATGATGTTACTAAATAGTATTTAACTAGCTCCTGTTTTCCAACAAGGATAGTCCATGATACTTTACAATAAAGGATATCAAAGGAATTAAATTGTGTAAGATTGAAATCCAAACAAGTGAACTGCTGAATAAGATACATTTTGGTTTAGGTGCAAAAGCTGGGAAAATATTGCACTTACTGCGAAAAGAAAACAGAGGCTAACCGGCTGCTCGATTACTGGCATTTGTTTTCGGGTTGTCTGGCCATTCTTCACGTTCTTATGACCATGATATTCCAGGAACACCATTAGGCAATTTCTTCAAATTTGTCACAAATGACCTAAACTCAAAGATGAATTGGATCGATTTTGGTGATTAAAGGTCAAGGTCAGTGTGACCTCACGCCTGTCCCATTCTTGTCAATGGACAGCAATATCTCAGTAACGTTCAGAGGGATTTTCATTGCACCTTGCAAACGTCCACTTGGGCCCATTAATGAACCGATGTCATGAACATGTGTCTGGACAGACATGCATGTAAACGGCAGCTTGACTGGTTGGTGGAAGCATACAACCACATGGTGGTAATTCTAGTGTCAAGCAAATGAATGACAAGAAAGACCAGAAAGCCTCAAGTTTTGAAGGACATTTAAGAGATTTTCTTCTGAACAGGTTACACAGAGGTACTGTGGAACTGACACACTGTGGAACTCACACTGGTAGAAATCCTTAAATTAGTAATAACATAATATGTATCCTGGTATAGTTCCCTCCATTCAACACTGTTTTTATAAACCTACTCTTATAACCTATTCACATAATCAGCAGTAACTGCTAAATGAGTCATGAGAGATAAAGGACATGGAATAATCCCACTTTCCAAGGCATCATCATTTGTCCTATTAAGAATCACTTTCTTCTTCAGTTCTCACATGCAGTATAATCCAGCTCAGTTATTTAAGGCTTGATTCCTGACACTGGCTCACAGTGTATCTCCGTATCCCTGCTGCTTAATACACACAATAGAAAATGATCCAGAGTTGGACTGAATTCACGCAGGGGTCAGCAGCTCCCTCGTGAATGTTTTCTGTGACGTGTTGCCTATCCAGAGTGTAACAAGTGGAATAGTGGTAATCTTTTACATTGTGTCTGGGTAAGATTAGTGCTAACCTGAATATGGGGTTTTTAATTTATTGTACATTATCATATGCCCACCACACTGTGTTTCTCAAAAGTTTTGCATTACACTGTCTGCTCGCACAACAAATGTGCCACTAACAACCTGCAGTTGACACACAGCCACACCTTGCATTGTGTGGTGCAATCAGCTTACTGCTACAGTCTACACTGTAATTATTGGGACAGTTTCTTGTCTAAATTTCTTGTTCATCAGGCTTGTGCCAAGTCTTGTGGATGACTACAAAATCATTTCCATTGTGAAAAAAAAGTCCTTTATGACTCCACAGCAAGTCAAGAATGCTCTCCAGGATGCTTGCTGATGGAAACAGCATCTGTGCTTGCACAGGTTTACAACAGCATGTGTGTAATGTGTCTGTGTGCTCAGACTCAGAGAAATGCATCATTAACACACGGGACGACATTTCATCATAAGGCAGGTAAAAATCTGAAAATCATAAAAACAGAAGGCCAAAGCAGCCAAAAGAGCTTTCAGTATGAGGAGGTGGAAGTGAGTCACTCACCCCAATTTGGGGTTTGGTCTGGATTAAATTAACTGAGCTGTAGGTGTAAAAATTAATTTTACACATTTGTAGAATTCTCCTAATTAACCCATAACACATAATTTAGACTTTTCACCTTTTTTCATCTTAACTAACTTTGTTTGTTGTTTGTTTTTTAATGGCAAAAATGAGATTCCATAGTTTTCAATGTTCCTGCTTAGGAAATAAAATCATCATACCATATCAGTCTATACTGACCTCCCTGAATGTCAGTGTGTAGTTTGACCTAAATACACACAAGAAATCCACAACACATTTAAGCATTTCAAGTTAAAACAAAACCTCACACCAAATACAGCTGAAGTAACTTCTGTTATAGTCAGCATAGCTTTCAGAAACATGACAATTTACTACTGCAAATTGGCTCGCTATTGCTAACACCTACAGAGTCTGCGAAAAGCCTTGGGGTTTGGATAGATGACAAACTGAGTCTGAACGATCATGTAGCAGCGATCTCCAGGTCCTG
>JAUMHL010000009.1:22213469-22269655 GCA_032362345.1 Sandelia bainsii
TAGTGCATTTTAGGTTCATCCTGAAATTTCACCCGAAAGCCGAATATCCCTAACTTTTTGTGAGTAGTGTATATTGAACTGAATCTTTAATCAAATTTTGACTTTTTACCTGAATATTAGCCGTTACTTGTCATTATGCTCTCAGCAAATGACAAGTAACAGCTCATTCTTTATCTATGCATTTTCATTTCAGCCGTGTGTTTTACCTTCCTGTGCTCAGAGACCAGGTAGCGCATCTCCAGCTCCAGCTGGTTGCTGGCAGCAGCAGGATCCAGAGTCGGGGCACAGAGAGGAGGAAGAGGGGGCAAAGAGGTGGTGGAGCCCGGGGCACAAACAGACTTCAGAGCCTCTTCGCTCATCGCCTTCCATCGAGACTGATTCTGAAGCGAAAGACAGAGAGCGGCAACCATCCAATCACAAGTCCACTGCTCTGTGCTCCAGGCTACAGTTGCCCACTATCCACTAGCTCAAATCTTCTCTCACCTAAGAATGTGTCTGATATGCAGCATAAATGAAGATTTTCATGTTGAAACTTTCACCAAATTGACTATTAACATGATACATGTGTGAAACAAAATGTGATCTGCATGGTGATATTTCAGTGGAACGTTTTCAACACTAACGTGCCTTAATATAAAATGAATAAATAACAATGAATAACAATGGACTATGAGACTTTGGGGTCATTTTGGAAGGTCCTTGTTTTTGTATTAAATGCAGATCTTATGAAATTAGATTGATCAGAAACAGAGTGTAGACATTGTTAATACTGTAAATGACAGTATTGGCAACTGCTGTTTTTTTTAATGGAATATCTGAGGCCCATCATCAGCAAACATTTGTCCTGTTTTCAAATGGCACGTTGTATTTGCTGCAAGTCTATCAAGTGAAAAGACCTAATTGGTTTTTAAAAAAACATTTTACAATTATGTTACCACGTGTATGTTTTCATGGAAAACAATGACATTTCTAAGTGACCACAAACCTTTAGACGATAGTGTAAACATTGATTTAGTCAACTCAGTAATGATGGTGGTGAAAACTGTGAGGGACTTCATGCTCCTACCTGGAAGTCAAAGACACAAAGATCCACGGCGTCAGAGGGCTGGCAGTTGGCCAGGAAGGTCTGGTGGTTGAAGACACAGCCCACAGTGCGGTAGGGGGACAATGGCTTATGCTGGGGGGTCAGGGGTGGGGCATCTGGGTCTATGGGCCGATGGAGGTATCTGACCACACATAAGGGACAACAGGCACACTCAGCACATGGTGCACAATTTGAATTGAATTTGTATAAATAGATTCTAACATGTAATAAAATAAAACTGTGTAATGTTAGACAGTATACAAATACATAAAAGATCACCACAGTATTATAACACTCTTGTAGTGGGAGGAGGGGGGGGGGGGGGGTGTAAACCTGTGCGCTGTCAGGCTCTCCCAGAAGGTAATGCTCCCATCTGTGCCGCGGATCAGGACCCAGGTGTGTGGCACTCCTTTGGCTTTTGTGCCCACACACACATAAGCATCCAGGCCAAAGCCCAGCAGTAGGCTGCACAGTAGGGTGGCGTGGTCCTCACAGTCCCCCTGGGGAGCACAGAGGGTGAAATGTGTTTAGAATTCTCCTAACATTAGCGCTAAAGGATGAACCTGTATGTTACTCTTATTACCCTCACATTCTAGCTACGCACTAGAGCACCAGTTTTTGCTGCTTGTCTAATTCTTCATGTCATTACAAATGTGATCTAACAGAAACACAATATCCTGCATGCACTCTTAGCCTTTCCCAGAAGTGTTGAACATACACAGAAAAGGAAGGTCAGCTGGAGAGAAAACAGGCTCTGTAGTCATCAAATCGTTCACGACAGGAAGCAACCCTTATTCCACTTGTACAACTTTTCCACTGAAGAAGCTTGGGTTGCAGCTACTGCTGCGTGCTGGCTCAGGCTACTGGTGAGTCAGAATGATAGATGTTCCCCAGAAGTGATAATATGGATGGCAGCATCAGAACAGGCTGGGGGACTGATGGGGCTAAATTAATTTTCGCTGGAATGAAACACATAAATCACAGCTGACATGGACCACTTTGTGAGAGTTGTGTTGTGTCTGTCTTGCCAGCCTGAGAGGCAGGAAACATTTATCCTGTGGTGGTCTGGGAAATTCGGCACTATCTAGTTGAGAGATGAAAATGTATCAGTTAGACAATTCTGCGCGAATCCTTCTTTATCAGAAACGGCACAATGGGCTGTACTCAGAAATGCAGTCAATATGAACGCAGGCAAACTAAGTTTCTGTGGTGGAACAAAATCTTCCTTTATATGGCCTGAATTGGGTTTTCTCCATTAATGTAACGCATTTACTTAACTTACACACACAGAGCAGGGCTAGCAAAGCATTTAAAGGAGTGCTGATACTGAGAGCAAACATGAAACACATTATCTGCTCACAATAGTCTCAATGAGACAACTAACAATTGGACACACTCAGAGGAACTAGTTAAAAGCACAAAAGAAAACTGTTATACATAGACTATTTGTAACTTCAATTTTCCAAACACACAAACCACAAAGCTACTGGATGATATAAATTCAAGAATATATTGGTTAAAATTTCCATGATGCACTCAGAAGTAATGCTGATAACCTGCACGGTGATAAGATTGGGGGAGGGATGTAATCATTCTGCAAATCCATGGTTTGATGCAGACTTTGATTTGAGCCACGGTTCTGCTCATATATGGATTTTGGGGTTTGTGGGCTTTCAAAATATGTATGACCTGCACTCTGTACTGTGCCTGAACACCTCACAACACGGATGATCTCAACTCTGTGATGTCTGCTGGAGCTCTGTCGTCCGGAACCGCAGCGAGACGTGGAATTGAATGTTTGTGCCGTGGTTTCAGTCTCAGTTTCAGAACCGTTACACCTCTAAATCAGATTTAGTTCCAAATAAGGCAAAAAGTATCTATGAGATTTCTACTGTATTTAGTGTTACAGACTCTCTGTACTAGACCTAATGAAATTTACTCTGAAGCCAGTTCTCTTTACCTTCCCCCTACACAGGAAAGCCATTAAAGTGCACCACTGCTCCTGCTTCCCTGCTCCTCCTCCCACAACCGGGGCCTTCTCGTGGGCCAGCAGGCTGACGAAGCGGGACACCTGTCGAGGGCTCTCCAGCAGCCGGCCCGCCCGCAGGACACGAACGTAGGAACACACTGGTCTGTTGACGCCGTTCTCGTCCTGCATAATGCACAGGTAACCACAACCACAGGTATGAATTTCATCAGTTCAGGATTCATTCATTCATTCATTAATTAACTGGTTAGGAATATGACGTGAAACCAAAGTATCAGTGGAAAATTGGATATAAGTTTTACCAGTGTCTGTGTCTACGTTTCCTTCTCTCACTGCACACATTTATTGTTAATAAAACTGTGTATAAATTTCAGCTAACCTGTGCAAAGATCTTGACCATTTTTGATTTGTGTGATGGTCGGATCTCAAGGAACTCTCTCCACCACTGTTTAGCATAAACCAAGAAGAGCCTCTCCTTCTCTGCCGTCCTCTGCCTCTCCAGAGATTGCTGAATGAAAAATACACATCTGTTATTAGTGACATCATATGCTAAATATAGAGCTATTATGTTCCTATCACGATGCTGCCGTTATATCGACTCTGAGAAAGATTGACTCCTCACATCATGTCTGGATTTCTATTGCACTGATTGACTGTTAGTTCACAGCGTCTCCTTTTATTCACAAAAAATAAACAGAGGGATAAACTCCAGTGTGCTGACCTGTGTGCTGATGATGTCGGCGCTCAGAGACTCGGTGAGAGGAGGGTAGAGCTCGAGACTGACAGTCAAAACACCAGCTGGGACTTTACATTCACTTCCTGGTGACACAAACACACACACACACACGTTACTGAAAGCTGTTGTCACATCAGTTAAGAGCGGAGGTTGTACTCAAGTAAAGCACAAATACTAGTAGCATTTGTACTTGTAGTACTCCACTACAAGAAGAAGTACGATTTCAAATTCTTTACTCAAGTTGAAGTATTAAGCTCTATTATACTCTAAAAAAGTATTCCACTAAGAAAACAATATATTTTAAACTGTATTTGAATTTGATGTAGTTGATTACATGAAAGAAAAGAAAGTTCAGTAATAACTGATATAAAAAAGCAAAGATCTGAGCTACTGTAGAGAAACGTGCAGCTGATTTTAACCTCTTCAAGTACTGACAGCTGCTTCATCTGTAATAATACAAAGGGTGAATTACAGATGTTTTTTCATAACTCACATATTTCTAGAATATTCTTATTAACTAAGTTAAGTGTTAGTATTTTACAGCAGATCCCATCCCAGGGCCGGGAATTAATGAGACATGAAAGAAACAAATACAAAACAAATCGCTACTCAAATTAGTTTTTTGGCTGTGTTAATGTTACTTAAATTTAGAACAAAAAAAAGCTCTAATTCAACTGCTCGTAATTATATTGTCACATTCAGCGTACAAGCACTTGCATCCCATGATGCAAGTTGTACCCTAGTAGGAAGAATAGTTTGAGCAATATAGTGCAATAGCAGGTGGATATTTTATCAATATCAATATCAATGACGTGTAATACTAGCATAGTTGCATTCAGGTACACTACCATTAGATATGTTCTATTTAGGTGACATCCAGTTAATGGACAACCACTCTACATAAGCAATGGAATAAATAAAATAAAATGAGAGGAATGAAAGAATAATTCATTCTTGTTCATTCCTTCACTGCAGCAGCGTCACACTTCCTCACCAACTCCCATGAGCTCTACAGCGAAGCAGGTCTTTCCACTGGGCGAACTGAGAACTGCCCTCCAGTCCAAGAAGTAGGACGAGACCAACGACGTCTCACTGGAGGTGTCTGTCTTGATTAGGACCAAATGAACCGCGTCACACATAGACAGCATGGTGGTCGCATCTGGCATTTTGGTGCCCTCTCCTGCAATGCCACAAAAGATGACATGATTCAGAATTCACTGGGGGATTAAAAACAGTAAAAGACTAAATAATAATTAAAAAAAAGAACACACATAAAAGTGGAACAGCCGCATGAAACAATTGCGTAATACTTAATCCAGACTGACACATACCCATGCCATCCCTGAGAATCTCTAAGAGGAAGCCCTCCTTCAGGTCCGGCTCACAGGCACAGGGAACTGGCTTTGAGCTAAATCTCTGGTTGCGGAAGTGCAAGTAGAGTGTGAACGTGGAACACACTTGACCAGGTAAAGGCTCCGGCTCCTGAAGGTGCTCTAGAAAGGCCTTACCTCCAAGCACCTGCAGATACAGGTACCGCCTGGATGGGTCTATATTAGCTGAGAGAAAGAAAAGCATGTCTTCACTTAAATGTTCAAACATTAACAAGGACATCTGTATGGAAAGACACTAGATAATATCATATATTATGCTAGTATATGATGAGGTAATGATATTTCTTACTTTTCTTCAGGTGAGTAATGTTTTTGTCAGCAAAGTTAGTAGCAGGCTTTTGAAGAGATCCTGTTTCTACATCTGTGTGCGTATCCTACCAAAACATCAAGTACAGAACATTCAGCAAGTGTTTTAATTTATACATTACAATACAATACAAAATGTTAATTGAATTGAAAAAGGTTCAAGTATGAGCTGCTACCAGTCTGACAATCCAGTACCTGGTTAACCTGGGTAAAGTGTAGGTCCTTCATCACATCATCTATAATGCCCCTGCGCTGCAGAGCACATAGGAAATCTGCTTCAGACAGAGACTGATGTGCTGGGCCTTGTTCATCCCTCACAACCTCAGACAGCACCTCTCGGATCCTCCCATGGATATCCATCTGGTAACAAACAAATAAACAACAACAAGCAGAATAAACGCCACATATTGACTCATGTTGCCTACACAACTAGCACAGAGACATTTCACCTATTTCTCTAATCATATCAATCATATTGTCTTAAGACAGACAGAAGAAGCTTTTGATGAAATGTTCTCTGACTAAAACAAACTAAAACTAGTTACAGGAAAAACTCCTACTGGGTTCATACTGACCAATAATAGACTGGGACAGTTTTCTGACTTCTTTGCACTTTATTTCACACATTACACACTCCTTATACGTCATCAGTAGGAGAGAGTTGGGAACCATATGAAGACTTACATCATAAACGTATTTAGTACAGCCAACGTCATTAAATGACGCAGTGCAGTGGTGCTGTACATTCAAATATGATTTACTATATGTCAACTTTTATCCGGTCATGTTTAATTTAAAATATGTATAGAAATAAGAGCTATCGTTTTGTAATTAGCTCACCTTGAGCAGATGGTTGTGGATGATTTGCTTAAGCTCGGAAGCTTTTTCAGGAGGCAGAGACATGTTTTAAACCAAAATAACTAGCGACGTTAGCAATATGCTACTGTCACCTACAACAAACGACCAATTTCACTTCGAAGCTATTCATTTAATTAAGCTACATTTGTTACTGTATTTACTTGTTGCCAGCCAAACGTCCCGTCACAACAAAGCTGCCAGTTTAAACTGTGGCGGAAAAGCAAACGTGAATATGGCCGAGCTGATGCCTGATAATGTCCTGTGGACTAATCTTTTCCCTATCAATTATTATATAGCGCAAAATTTATTTTGTCGAGTTTATTATTACTGATGAGATTATCTACGCTCATATACAGAATGTCTTACTTCTATTTATATTAGTTGAAAAAAAATATTAGGCATTTTAGTCAGGCATTGCATTGCTTGCCCCGTTGTAGTCTGCGCCAGGCAGTAAAGGACCCTTTTGTAGTGCAACTCGTAGTTTTTGTCAAACGGCCTCTCTGCTCAATACAGCCATCTTCGTAAGTTAAGCTAGGCTATTTGCCTGATATTTCTTAAACATTTATAGAAAAGTTTTTATTGTAATGGGAAGAAAACAGACACACACACACAATCCCACTGATAACAAATAATGAAAGTACCAGAGTAGTACGTAGGAGCAATGTCTCATCATGAAAAGTGAATAATTCCAGGAGTCAGTGGTGAGAATTGTCCATTCTGACTGATGCTTTAACTCATGGTAAGAATGAAAATATGACTAACATGGCACATTAGTGGGGGTGTTGGAGAGAGCTGTGGGTGGACACTGTAAGTGTGTGTAAACTCAGTAAGTGAAAGCAAACACACAGACAGGGTTAGGTAAAAAAAGATGAATCAGTATTTATGTTTTATTAGCTATTAAAAAAAACACATCTGCCATGTTCTCACTGCAGCTCAGCAGCGTACATAACTCCCCTCACATCGTACATGGGAAAACAAGCCTGACTGAAATGCTTTGGTCAAACAGAACCTTTTCTAGGTTTAACAAGAACTATCAAACAGTGTTAACTAGCCAATCAGCAACACATCTTTGCACCTCAGGAGTCAATACATGCTAATGACACAATTTACTGTATCACACATCCAGTTACTATGAATAAGTCAATGTATTATTATTCATGTTACATGGGGAACAACAGCTCATACAAACTAAGGAAGCTTGGAACTCACATTTTCCAATTTAACTCACTTCAAGGCACATTAAAAGCTAGCTCGACCAGAAAACAAACGGGGACAGATGTGTTTGTCCTCACTCTCTCCTAAATCGGAATTTAATCCAAGGTGCTTTGCTCCAGCTTCTAAGTTGCACTATCAACTTTAGATTGGTCCCAGTCGATTGAAAACCAATCCAGTGATAGGATTCAAATTAAAATTCAGTTCAAATTAAAAAGTGACACTCAACATAAAGGTACTATTACTAGTATAATTTTGTAATGCAGGTGGTTGATTATGTCAAAAATCTAACAAAAAAACAAACATTCCACATAAAAGAACAATTTTAACAGTTTGCCTGGCTGTTACCCTCCTAATATGGACAGTTTTGCTTTGGTTTCCTACAAACACACAAAAAAGGGGGATAACCTGAAAGTACACATGAACCCATCCAGTGGGTGAATACACGCAAGTGATGAGGGACCCCTTCTACATAGACAGACATGACGACCAAAGGCTAAAGAAAAACGTGCTTATTTAACAGAAAATTTAAACGTTTCAGCAGAGTTTGAAACATCTGCAAGGCAGCTCCCTGTGAAAAATACAAATCTGGCCATACTGGGACGCCCTGCTATGTGTGAATGGAAGAACAAGTCGTGTTCTGGAAAAACATTGCATTACAAGAAGAAAAAAAAACATTCCTATAGCTGACCTCTAGGCTCTTGAGTCGTCCTACACGTCTATGGTGGGATGGACAGTCAAGACAAGTCATTTTAAAATGCAAAATGTAAAACATGTCCACAGATGATCAACATAAATCTGACCATTACAAATACAGAATGCAAAAATAAACCAGTTAGAACTTTTTTCCCCATTGTACTGCACCTTTAGTAAGTTTTTTTTTCAAAGTGATTTGCTATGACACAGTACATTCAACAGGGACAAGAAGGAAAGGAAATTAAATCATCGTGCTGGCACCGAGATCCTGAGATGTTACTATTTTTGTTAAGATCTTCCATGAAAAATATACACACACTCATTTGTTCTAGCGCGCACGCATTTTGACCTTAAAGAAATAAATAACTTCAGTTATGCACACATCACCATCTAAATCTACTTAGAGAAGTACCTAATCCCAGGTACTGGTGCAAAGTTAAGAGTCAGTTTTAAGTGAGCCAGAGTGTTTCACTGGGAGTACATCCAGCAAACCAGCAGGCCAACGGCCAAAGCTGCCCCGGCACCGACGTTGAGCAGGATGGGCCTCCAGTACAGCCACTGGTCCCGTTTCCTCTCCGAGTCGCTCAGTCTCTGTTTCATCTGCTGGACCTTCTGTGCTGTGCTGGCGATCCTCTCCTCACGGTGTCGCTTTCTCACACTGGAACAGGATTTAGTTAAGAGGAAGCAGTCAGCAAACCACAGTGTCAAAGACAAACTAAATCTCATGCAAATATTATTATATCAGAATGACAAACGGACAACTGCAGGAGAGCAGGTTGGAGTCTCAGGTATTAGACCAAGCCTTGATAAGAAGGCTGTACACAAGCAGTCCAAAGCAGCTATAGCTAGAGATGTCACAATATCAGAAATGTGGCAGTCTGTACCAAAAGCACTGAAAATGTAAGATACTTGATAACTATTTAAATACCACAGCAAAAAAACATAAACTAATGAAATTAATGAATACATGAGTTCATTTATGTCATGCCAGCAACCAGAGGGGATGGATCCTTCCAGTAACAACAATCATGTATTGTCCACTACTTACTGCCCAGAGTTTTCTGCCACGTTGTGGTTGTGGCTGTCCGGCTCTCTTGCCATCAGATGGTCTACTGAAGCGACCTGCGGCTCAGGGCAGGGTCCTGGCTGGCCGTTAGGTGTGCTGTCATGGAGGTGAGGTCTGGGTGGAGGCGGTGGAGGGGGCAGATCTGGCTCTGAGGGGGGCTCAGATTTGGGCAGCATTCTCTGCTGGTTTTGCTGCAGAGGATGAGACACAAAGACCCAACACACAAATTAAAAGCAAGTTTTCTCCCAACCTGAGAAAAGAAAACGGAGGCTGTAAAAATATTCTGGACAGACCAAGACTGTCATTTCATTTACAAATCTACCTTTGTTTTTACACATTTTTTAGTTTCAGACTAAAGACTTAAAACTACATTATGTAACTTTTTCAACCCTTTTATTACTAGAAATGATAGAAAGTGGTGCTGTCAAAGCATCTTGTGACTGGTAGCAGTGCAGTTGTTTGCTGCTAATTGTTTTTGAGTGAGGCTCAGCCTTTTGACCAATCAGAGGATTTATTTTATTTCTGTTTGATGAGTACATTTTGGAGCTTCTTATTTATTGTAATTTCATGACGACGACTACCTGAAACACTTGAATACAGTGGAGCCTTTGGTAATGTTACAAGTCAGAACTGTGCTTTTCCTACTGTAACAAATCAAAATGTCTGTTGGGGAAATTATGTAAAAATTGTTGAAGATCAGTTTGGAGTGCACATGTAGCCTAATGGTTGTTGTGAATGCCATGTAACTGCAACATCCCTGGTTCAAATCCAGCTAGGGACCTTTGTTGCATGTCACACCCTCTCTCTCTCTCTCTGTTTCTTGTCTACTTCTCCATTGTTAATCAATCAAATAAATGCTAAAAATACCAACAAAGATATAATCTAACAATCTAAACAAACCAGTTAATAACAATAACAAAGCTTGTGTGTTAAGCACATAACACTCAGGGCTACTGCTGGCAGAAACTAACTCAGGTAGCTGCTTATTGTAGTTTATAGATATTTCTATTATAGATCTTTTTTTGATGACACGATGTAATACTCAAACAGGGTTTATGATTTAGGCTTTTTAATATCATATTTAATGAAATGTTCCACAATAACACTGGCCAAATAATAAAAATATGACAGAGAACCTAGAGTTACTACTGACTTATTGACTTAGCACATTATATCAGAATTTACCCAAAATATTACCATACCATGTAGACCAGCACTGGCCAATGAAACCAATGAAAAACAACATAGTTGTGTGCTTGCTGATGAGGATGAAGCTTTCAGTTTTTCTTTGAAATCTTTATCAGGGCGCAGTGAACCGTGTCACAAACACTAACAAGAAACAGATTTGTTTGATTATTCAGTTGAAATAAAAAGTCTGATACTGTAACAATGCCAATGTTGGTCCATACAATGGATAAAGCATTTGTTGGTATTGTGTATTATCTGGAATCAACTTGCAGACTTCTAGTCTTTGATATCTTCTGCTGATCTCTGACAGTCTTACTCTCCAGCTGTGTGACTGAGCTACCTGTGGTGCAGAGTTGTCTGTCAGGATGGACTTGGCTCCCTCAATGACAGCCATGTAAGAGAAGCGCAGCTGGTCAGGGGTCTGGATTAGGCCCATGCGGTATTCCCTCATGTCCAGTAGCACCCTCTGTATGTCCACTGATGACCGATTTTCCCACTTCCTCATCTGCAAACAGATTAACGTGTTTAGAAGACATCTGAAAAGACTGTAACAGTTAAGCCAGTGTTTTCACTACATACTGAAACAGTGTCAGACTAACGAGTAGACATGCCATCTCAATCTACACTTGCCCTAGTTATTTTCAAACTTACTACCAAAAATGTGGCCATCAACTTCACTGACGATTGCCGTTACAGTCGCCACAGCGGATCATCTGCCTCCATCTCACCCTATCCCTAGCATCAACCGTCTGCATGTCCTTCTTCAGTACATCCATGAACCTCCTCTGAGGTCTTCCTCTTTCTCCTGCCTGGCAGCTCCATACTCAACATCCTTTGTCACTTTCACTCTTGCTGCTATCCTTCTGTCACACATCACCCCTGACACTCGTCTCCACCCACTGCACCCCGCCTGCACCCTCTTCTTCTTCTCTTGTGAATTGTCCATTTGGCTGAACTAAGCTTTCAAATTCAGGGAGACAAAAAGAACAAAAATCTGAAGGGTTTGAGGGGTACAAAAAATACACAGCAAAGTATTTGTCAGAGCATTAGTAAGAAGTAACAAGTAATAAATAAATAAAAACCCTTTGTTGGCAAAATCCCCTGTACGGATCATGTGTCAACAAAACTATGTAAAAACACCAATAACACTACAAAAAATTATTTTTAATCAATTACCTGTCCCTTGTACATCACCTAGCATTGTTTTATTCTTGGTTTAGGAACTGTATTATTTGTGAAACGGTGTTTGTCGTTTTCATTTTATTCAGTTTTTAGATTTAAAATTAACTTTCAAAGACTTTAAAATATTCAGTATTTCACACAATTCCAGCTGAGATGATGTGTAAAATAACACAATGCACTGATTTTCAAATTGCATACAACCTATATTTGACTGATAATAGCCAATTGACAACATATAACTTGTTTTTTTGATAAATATTTGTGTTGAATTCATGTTGAATTTGACGCCATCGACACGTTTCAGAAAAAGTTGGGACAGTGGCACCACTGTGTCACATCATGTCTTCTTATAACAACACACTGTAAGCGTTTGGAAACTGAGGAGACCAATTGAAATCAAATCAGATATCCATTTCTACTTGTAGTTAAGTATTTTTAAATTGTTACATTGCTACTTTCACTCAAGTATTTTATGGCCATCTTACCTTCCCAACAAAACAAAAACCTCAGGAATGTTTTTCCCCCAGGTATTCATCTGTTTTACACCAATGAAAAATGCTTTATGTCTGTAAATATAAGACCAACATGCCACAATTTCTCCCTCTGTAGCTTTCACTTACTAAATATAATCATCACAAAAGTTTTACATCTTACTCTCTTGCCAAAACCCTGAAGCTCAAGTAAAGTTTTAACTCTTTGTTTTCAGACATTTTTTAAACATTACATCCCCCTCTTTCACTTCTCACCAGGACTAAGCAGGTGTCCACCAAGGCGAAGGTCCCAGAGCGTCCGATTCCAGCACTGCAATGCACCACCGATGGCCCGTGCTCTGAGCGCAGCGAGCCGGACTCCCGAACCTTGAAGAGGAAGTTGAGAAAGGAGGCCGGAGATTCCGGGACGCCAAAGTCTGGCCACGTGGTATAGTGAAAGTGATAGATCTCCCGCGACTCCCCCGTCTACGGAAGAGAACATGTGATGGTACACATAATTGGAGAGTGAAGAGAGTTTTGCATGACTGGACTGATTTGTTACAAGCTAAATATCACATAACATTCAATAATAACATGTATTATGTGTATGCACTTAGATATAGATGTTAGAAGATTAAAATTAAGCAATCTTCATGTAGCTGCCCTGAAAATGAAGCCTGGATGCTTTAGTTTTAGTAATGGACTGCAATTTACTAGACAAATAGCAGGTTTAGCCACTAAAAGCACTAGAGTTTAAGAAAGGTTGTATTATCTAATAATGCCCCTCTCATGCTCACCTTTGTGTTCTGCAGTTCTAACACTCTTATTGTGTAATAGGATTGGTCTTCCTCTGAAAGCAGCCTGACAATAAAGCCTGTGTCTGTGAAAGACATCTGTAGCTCCTCTGCGGTAGGCCAGTACTGCGCACACTTTTCCTGTTAAAACAAAAATGACTTAACTCAGTGTTGGATAGGAAGTCACATGCTGCGAGTCCTCTTAAGGGCGTGCTGACTGAAGAATATAGGATAGATGGATAAAGACAGGAAAATGTTTGCAATCAGGCGTTTCTCTTTAAAAAGTACTGTACAGAGTATGCAGATGTGCCGTTTCACCATCTTCTCATGTCAAATCTGACCAGTTCCTCTTGGAATGACAGGTTATATTTGACAACAAAAATTACCAACTTACTGCCAAAACTACTCATACCCATAAGTGGGATTTTAGCATAGAAAAAAGTAGACTTAAAAGGGATATGGAACATTCTGGGAAATATACTTTCACTCACATCCCGTTTTTTTGCCAATGCGGTCGGCCAACACATAGCCTCAGTACATAAGGTCATGTAAATAGGCTGCTAGCTCCAGCTTCTTAAGTAGCACTCAGCAACAATGCAATGCAATACTTCCCAAACTATCAAACCATTCATTCAGTTATGAAGGAATTTAGGTGCACTGCACGTATGAGTGATGGACAAACTAGCATTAAATTTAGGCTATAGGGTATAGATAATCTATAGCTAATCTTAACATCAATATATCACAACGTCTCCCAGAACATTTGAATAAAACTGAGAACTAATAAATGATGCATAAAGTGTACTTACAGATCCCTTTTCAATGACTCTGTTGAGCATTATAACAGCTTTGGTACGCTGCTCCCAAATCATCAGCCAGAAATGACCACAGGTATTCCTCAAAGGCCCCTGTGGAAGCAAAGGAAATTCTTCAAGATAACATGTAACTATGCAGACAGTGACTTTTACATTGCCTGTACCACACCGTTACCTGAGAAAGAATGTAAGCTCTTTGAGCTTCTTCTACCATGACTAAACTTGCATTGATGTAGTCATTTTCAGAGTTTTCAAGTTTCACTCGACTGTGATCATCTGAAACCAGACGGGACATCACATAGCGGTTAAAAAAAAATCGTCTTTCACAATAACACTCATTTTCACAAATAACTATATTTGTCATAAGGCTCACATGGGCTGACGTCTCTGTAGCGGTTCAAATTCCGATTCGCTGGAAGTCTGGCCACTCTGTAGGGATATTCACCGGCTTGGTTACGGATCTCCTGTTAGACACAAGAAGACAAGTAAGACGTTAGTGTCTTTGTGTTGATTAAGTTGACAACAGCGATGGCATTGTCTGAAAAAGTGGTGGCAAGTTATACTGGCAGTATTAATAAAAATAACACATACAAAGTTAAAACGCCTTGAATACAGTATGTTATTTGTGTTGGAAGCATTGGATCTGCTCTGATTTGTTACCACTGGCATTTGTTTGATTACTGTACTATCATGTGCTGTTTTACTACAGTTTTCAAAAAACAATCATTTTGTAAGCCCTGTTAAAAAATCATAGGCAGAAAGTGAAGGAGAAACAATAGTTTCATCATGAGGAAAACGCACCACTTTGTATGACATATATATGTACTGTATATGTATATACATCGAATAGTTGTATTGTGAGTTATGAATGAACTCGTTCAGTACAACGTTATAAACTGATCGTTTAGCATGTTATGTTTATGTTCAGTTTCTCTGAATTTTCAAAAGATGGTAAATGTTAACGTTAAACAACGTTACTATACAAGTCCATATCGCTCATGTTACCCTTCAGTTATTAGCTCCAAATTACCGGGTTAAAGCTAAAGTTAGCTAAACCTAAACAGAAACCTTCCAAACATAAAAACGCTGCTCTCGCTGGCTCTCTCGGACAGCTGGTGGTAAAACACATGCGCTTTTCTCTGGAAGTCCTGATGAGTTCTCAGAAACTGCAGCTGACGTCTGCAAGCGTCAGCCAGCATTAACCTACATGAGCTCGACTATGAGGACTGTGCCGCTACACGTTTTCTAGCTGCAATCTTTGTAGCTACGGAAGTCTGCGACCCCGCGGACTCAGAACCTAAGTTAAGCTAAGTTTCCCGTTCGACTTCGCCGGCTAAGTGCACAGCACTAGTTATCCAAAACGTCAGCAGCCTGTGTTGTTATTGGTAAATTAACACAGTTAACGTTAAATATGTCGCCCATAAAGATAAAAGTAGCCAAATACTGGGAAAGCTGTCTTACGAGCTAGCTATCAAATTAGCTAGCTGGCGTTAAGTAAGTTAGCAACCAATCGTCATAGAAACACGAGAGGCCCAGTGTCCCGACTTACATTGTAAAGATTTTGCCAACTCCCGGACGAATCAATGTCTTGAAATTCTTGCTCCATTGTATCTTAGTTATTGCTCTGAGACACTAGTTGGATGATCTCCGTTCACCAAATTACTCCTTTCTGTCAGCCATCTACACAGCAGTCCGAGTAACCCTTGGGATCTCTCCGGGGAGTCTGCTGCCCCTGCACAATACTGCACGCAGACTGACTGAGTTGGGTTGCCAGTTATGTGTTTACGTCAACATCCGATCACAAGTTCTTATAATACATCCAAGAGAAATCTGTATATATATTAGACTACACGACGAAATATGTATCTTACTAATTCTTTATTAAAATTAATATTTACTAATATAAAAAATATTACCTCTATATTAATATATTAAGGGTTACATTGCCTTTATATGTATATATTGGTAATGTTTAATAAACATTATGTTAAAATATGTAAATGTGGATCATAATAACCAATTACTAAAATAAATAAATATTTATAAGAACACTCGTCTTGTCTAAAACAGTTTAAAGTGAGTGTCAATATAAATATAGTCTCGTCAAAGGTGCAATAAATAGCCCACAGTGAGTTAAGAAACCTGGCAACCCAGGTGACCCGTGCAAGCCAGTTTACCAAAACTGTAACAAGACGTTACCTATGGGACTACAACAGCATGCATTTCCATATTCTTAACACTACATCTGGGTGTTGTTTGGTATGACATGACAAGTTTGAAAATAAATCTACGGGCTCCGTAGAAACGTTAGCGAAAGGTATCTCAAAATGTAATTTACTCAGAATTGGTGTGAAAGCGCCCCCGTGTGGTGAACGCCGCTGCACACAGTCGGCTGTTCACACCACGAGACGGAGACCCGCCAAACACACAGACACACTAGTAAACACATGATAGGCCGGCTAGCTGACTAGTTTGGCTAGTGCTGGAATATTGTAGTTGCAGTCATGTTTGTAGCCCGTAGTATCGCCGCAGATCATAAAGATCTTATTCACGATGTGTCGTATGATTTTCACGGCCGGAGAATGGCGACGTGCTCTAGTGACCAAAGTGTGAAGGTAAGTTACGTGAAGTATACATAGTTTGCTAGTGTTAGCTTTAGCTGTCACGGCTAGCTTGATAACCATACCCACATTATCAACGCTCATAGCTCACAGTTACATTTAGCTAGTCTCATTTTCCACCAGTTGTTGACACGTGTAATGTTAGATTCTTTGCTAAACCTGCTGCTAGTTCTGACTCTTGAACCATATTATGGTCAGCTAATTTGCTAGCCATGATGCCTGTAGCACAAGCTAGGGTAGCTGTAATTTCAATGTAAACAATGCAGAGTACCGCTTGCATGTGTAAACCACTAGTGACTTTGAAAGGTGTAACGTTAACGTAATCTAACGCTAATTGTAAACCAATTTAGGATCTCAAAGTGAAGACTTCACCATATTCACGCAGGTCATTAGGTGTCTAGCTCAAGATATGGGGACATATATAACTTAAAAGCAGAGATATCTGTACACTGTGATCTTTCTCCTTTTAGGTTTGGGACAAAAGTGAAAATGGAGAGTGGCACTGCACAGCCAGCTGGAAGGTAAACCACTAATAAATACGCTGATTATGGGTTCTTGAACTAGTTTTGAGGTTCAGTGATTTGACAGAAGCTGGTCGTTTCTTTTCCTCAGACACACAGCGGTTCGGTGTGGAGAGTGACCTGGGCTCATCCAGAATTTGGGCAGGTTCTAGCTTCCTGCTCCTTTGACAGGACAGCTGCTGTCTGGGAAGAGATTGTAGGGGAGTCCAATGACAAGCAAAGAGGACAGAGCCACTGGGTTAGTAAGCAAGCCGGACAAGCATGCAAGAATATTTTCATATTCTTATTTTACATTTCTCTGCATTTTCTTTGTGGGGTTTGTTCTTACGAGTGTTCCAGGTTAGATTCTCCAGACTCTCTGTATCTTTTTAAAGCAAAGGAATCCATGACTAATATGTGAGGAGGTGAAGGAGATAATGGTCGTTGGGACATTAAAGTAGAGAATATTCTATTTACCCTAGGTGATTTTAAACCGCAAGGTGTTAGAACAGAGAATGATACTTTGACACATACTTTGACATGATACTTGACACAGACCTGAATAAAGACCTGGAGGCAGCGAGAGGAAGGAGAGAACTTTCCTACAGTTCTACCCTGATAACTACTAGAGAAATATGGAAGCTGCTGTAACAGAATATGCAGTTGAAATCTTATCTAAAATATGTATCAGTACCTTGACAATTCATGAGAATGATGAAATGGGGCACGGCATGTTAATTTAGGATACGCTTGTGTAGAAAGGCAGCTTGTCTGACTTGTATGACAGGTCTGGATCACTAAATTCTGTTTGTACCTAGTGCAAATGGTAAATGCAGATTTAGTGCTTCTGTAGTTGCCCACTTCCTTCACTGTTTCGTAGTTTTCTGTTTGATCAGTTTTGATCCAGTGTTTCACATTCATCTGTTTTAGATCAAGAGAACCACACTAGTGGACAGTAGAACTTCAGTGACCGATGTGAAGTTTGCCCCTAAACACATGGGCCTGATGTTGACCACCTGCTCTGCAGATGGAGTGGTGAGGATATATGAGGCCCCCGATGTGATGAACCTGAGTCAGTGGTCCCTGCAGCACGAGATCTCTTGCAAGCTCAGCTGCAGCTGCATCTCTTGGAATCCTTCCAGGTTAGAACGTGGGTTTAGTCTTGAATCAAACTTCTGTGACAATACGTTGTTTGGAACATTTATACAGGGTATGTATGGGGTTTAGGTTAAACTGCTTCTCTTAACATCGAGTTGTCTTTACTTGACTTTACTTGCATTCATTTAGTTGTGCTTTTATGTGTTTTGGAAAACATGGTTACTCTCAACAAAGTAGTGCTGCCTATTAGGCCCTGATCTAATTTTCAGCCTGCACGTTGTGAACGTACTCAAAACCATCTTTTCACCCCACAGATTTTTTGAATTCATCCCTGAGTGTGTGAGATAATGTCTAATGTCTTTTCTCCCTTGCACCCAGCTCTCGTGCCCACCCACCAATGTTTGCAGTAGGGAGTGACGACAGCAACGCAACATATGGTGGCAAGGTTCAGATCTATGAGTACAATGAAAACACAAGGTACGTATGTCTGTAGTGTTGTGTATGTAGATTTAAAATACACCAATATAAAATTTTTTAAGTCTAATAACTGTTTAATTTTTTTTCCTTTGGTCTTACAAAGGAAATATGCTAAAGCTGAGACACTGATGACCGTCACTGATGCAGTTCATGATATTGCATTTGCTCCAAACCTGGGAAGATCTTTCCACATCCTCGCCATTGCAACGAAAGATGTCCGGATCTTTAAGCTTACTCCAATGAGGTGAACTACTTCTGTTTGTGCCGTATGGACTCATCATACACAGAGATTAGATGAAGTTGCTGAAATGCTGCTTTCACCATGTCAGTGAACTGATACACTACATCAAGACATTACTTAAATGAAAATCTAATCCTCCGTGTTACAGGAAGGAGAGCACCTCTACAGGACCCACAAAGTTTGAGGTGCAAATTTTGGCTCAGTTTGACAACCATAACTCCCAAGTGTGGCGTGTGAGCTGGAATATCACCAGCACCCTGCTGGCCTCGTCCGGGGATGATGGCTGTGTACGCCTCTGGAAAGGTGGGAGGATTTGTTATCTGCTGCTCATCACTGCTTGTTCGTCTTTGTTTTCATTTTAATGCACTGGGCTAACAAAGCAGAGTAAACTGAGACTCTGACCAGGTATTGACTCACTCTGGCTCGTGGATTGTTGGTATCAACCAATTTAAGAAACATGAATTTAAGTATTAAAAGTATTAAAATAGTCAGTGCTCTTTTGCTGTGGGTGTTGGAACTGACCAGCAGCACTCTTGAGAGAGACAGACCATTACTCAGATGTGTCGAGGTGGATTTATAGGCGAGTTTGTGTTAGTTTTAGTCTGACTTGTTTTAACCTGTAGGAATCTTGGGATGTTTTTGATTACTTTTGATTCTACATTTACGTCCCACATTAAAAACGGGAACCATTATACCAGCCTTGTGATTTGATCATGCCAGCGTGATTGGTGATTCCTCAGGGTTAAATACATGGAGGCATCTCTCCGTGTAATGGTCTCTATCCTCCAGAAATCAGTGTATTGCAGAAAGCAGATTGTAACTGTGTTACTTAAGTGGCACGCACACACAAGCACAGTCCTTGATCAGATAATTTCCCACCAGTGCCTTAAAACATTTGGTGTTTCTCAAGTCTCTTATGAGCAGGGTTGTTTCCCTCACTTGCGTCTTTTCCTTACGTCTTAGTCCCTGGAGGGATGCAAAGGAAAGACATGAGGAGAGAGGAACTGAGGAAATGTTACTGGAGATGTCCTTTCCTCTTAACCAGCATTTGAAGTGACGTTCTGATGATGGCAGCTTAGCTGGTAGTAGCGTAGTTTCAGTATAATGTTGGGATGCTGTTTCAGATTAGCAGCAGCTGCATCACCAACAGGTTTCTAACAAAGAGGCGTGTCTGTCTGGTAAGAGACTTCCATGAAAAATAGTCTCATGTATCCTCGCTTACCTCTCAAACGCTGACCCTCACTCTTCGCTCCTCAGAGCTGATAAAACAGACTTGAGACGTCCCTCAACCCGGAGGACCAGAGTGACTTTTAAGTTGAGCGAGGAGTGATCATATAAGAGACTTGAGATGCACCTGGTGTCACCCTAACATCCTACTCTGTAGATAGATCATGCATTCACAGTTAATTCTTTGAACCCATTGGAATGACCTGCATTCATGTATTAATGAATTGTGTTAACGTATGATCACATTAACATATAAGTTACAATTTCTTGAACTAATAACAACTATAACTAATAACTAAGTCACGTTCCATCGCTTTGTTTTTAATTTCTACCAGTAATTTAAGCTTGTGTTGAACAGGTATTTGGATCAAGTAGCTCATGAATATTAAGGTGTGTCAGATTAAAAGTGTAACTGATCTTTTAAGTGTATTGATCGATATGAAAAAATGTATTATGATCCTGTTTTTTGCCATATTGCCCAGACTGAGTGACTGTTGTGGCCCATATTAGATAAAATGTCTCATGTTGAAAGCACCAACTTTACCACCTGTGTCTGTGTGCAGCTAACTACATGGACAACTGGAAGTGCACGGGCATCCTGAAAGGAGACGGCAGCCCGCTCACCGGTTCATCTGGTCAGCCCACAGCCATGAGCACCATGGTGGGCTCCTCTGTTCAGACCTCCCAGAACGCACTGAACGGGATGTCTGCAGGAAGGTAGGTGGTGTGGTGCGTCTGACGCCACTCACCCAGCCCAGCCAGAACTGACAACTTAGTATGCCTCACACTGACCAGGACTGCAGCCGCTCACTGACAATCTACTGGGCCCACACTGATCCAATGCTGCACTCATGCAAAAAGCTTGGCTTCCAGCATACAAGTTGTCACCATCAAGCCTATGGAATGTATGTGTGTGGTGGTGATTTTTCTCTTGACTTATATTGATACAAATAGGATATGTGACTGTTAGGGATATTCAGCGAAACCATTTTGTAGACATCTAACTTCATTTGACTAAATATTGAAACACTTTATTAGCTTCAAGCTACAGCATTTCAATATCCAATATTTTAAGAAGAATATTTAAGTTGCTCAGTAATTTTCCAACAGTTTTCTCCCCATTTTACATTTCAGTTTAAGTGTATGCTTGTGCAAATATTGTCAAACTCTTTGCTGAGAGGGACAGCTTGAATGGACCTTATGACCCACTTTAATAAAATAAAAAAACAACCCTGATTCTAAAAAAGTTAAAAATGTAAATAAAGCTAGAATGCAATGGTTTGTGAATCTTTTAAAATCTATATTTAAATGAAAATAGTACGAAGATGAAATTGAATGTTGAACCTGAAGAATATGATTGTTTTTTAGAAATTCTTGCACGTTTTGAATTTGATGCCAGCAACACGTTTCCATTTTAGCTTCTTTTTTTGCTTCATAATGTGCCTAATTGTTTCAGTGGGCAGGTCTGGACTACGTTAGGCCAGCTCAGGACGTGTGATTCTTTTACTACTGAGCCCTGCTTTTGTAATGCATGGAGAATGTAGTTTGGCATTGTATAGCTGAAATAAGAAGGACCCTCCCTGTAAAACGTGCGTTGCCCATGCTGTGTGTACTAATGTACCTCTCTATTCCTTCATAACTGTGTGGTTACAAGGCAAACTGTCCCTTTTTTCTTTAACCCATAGCATGTGTTCATGATTTCCAAACCACAGGACAGTTTTCACTTTGCCTTATTCCAACTTACGACTTGAGAATTTTACCTTGCGTTTGTGGATGCAGCGCTGAACAACTTTTTGAAATGTGTTGCTGGTATTAATCTCACAGTAAGCATATATTTTTCCCAAAAAAGTTTATCAGTGTCAACATATGAGACATTGTCTTTGTATAGACTATTGTTGTATAGTCTTCGTAAGTTTTGCAACCAACTTTATTAGAACCAGGGTTCTACTAAAACACAGCGTACCTTTGAATACAGTCATTTACATTAACAGCTTTCAAGCGAGACTATCTAACTTTTAAAAGGCACCATAACAAATTCTTCCTTTTGCAAATAACATGTTGAATTCATACCCCGCCTCTAGCCCGATGACAGCTGGAATAGGCTCCAGCACCCCCCGTGACCCTTACGAGGACAAGCGGTTAAGAAAATGGATGGATGGATGGATGTTGAATTCATACGTAAAAAAATGGACCGTTCCTCAATTCAGTACTTGATCTGGTGTCACCAGTAGTTTAAGGTGGCTAATGCTGAGCAATTTCCTATAGAAATGTCAGTGTGAAGCATTATTGGGTGACACTAAAGGAAGGCTGTGACTCTTGTCCACTTCTTACCCCATGTTTTAGCATTTACTATTATCCATCATTGTCACCAGTAGGCTCAGCAGTTGCTGTTTAGCAAAAGTTACATAGGCTCGCTTTAAAAGTTGAATTATAATATCAGCAAATATGACAATGAATTGTCATATTTACTGGAATTAAAAGTGCCATTAAACTAATGGTGTTTGACCCAACACTGATTTTGTCTTTTTTTTGTTTACTTAACTCTAACCTGAGTAACATCACATCATGTGTGTACTGTTTGAGATTCTATGTTACAGAATGAACTTAGCAGCCATGTTATATCTTTGTAAAGCAGTTTGTAAAATGACTGATGTTTTGCATTCCAACTTCTGTGACATTGAGGTTTGTTGAAGTAATGTAGTAATGTACTGCTTGTGGCATGCAGGAATGGCAAGAGAGCTCCCTTTGCACCCCCCCTGCGGCAGCTGACTTCTCCAAAGACATACCAGCATCCTGCACATTACTAATGTCTCTTCTGCATCAGCTTCTGTTTGACCTTGTATTTACATTTGACATGTGTCAGATCCTAGATTAATACTACTTGGTGTGCTAGTGGTTGAGGGCTTAATTTAGTCACAGATGGTCTTCATAATCCACTTTATTTTGATTACTATATGTTGTGACCTCTTTGAATAGATACTTAAAAAAATAAACTCCTATCAGCACTCTGCCCCCCTCTCTTTTTTGTTTCTACATCGCCACATGCATCTTTTCTCGTTTAATTTCTCATTTCTATTCCCTTTTATGTTTCCCTGTTGTCATTGTCTTCCTCCTATCCATGCATTCGTCGTCTCCGTCTCCTTTTTATGTTTTACATTGCTTCAGGTATTTCTTTCCGCCTCTGGATCCTCCCAGAGCGGGGACCCGATACGGTCACCTGCTGCCTCCCTCCTCCCTCCTAGAGCACTGTGATGCTGAGCCCATTCAGCCTCAGCCACTGGCTCTTCCCCACAGACTGTCCTCTAGAGCGCTGCTGCCCTTACCAGAAGCTGAAGGGCAGTAATGTTACTGTGTTTTAAGTAAAATGAGCCACAAAACTGCCATTCTGCTGTAATAAAGATCTTCATTTTTATTACATTCTACTGTTGTTTTTCTAAAACTTAAATAAAACTTTCCAGTACTGAGCTTTGTATTCTTGCTGAATATGCAATTTAAAAAGCATATCCATATATTTGTGTGCTTGTATTTGGGGTCATGAAACGGTGTCAGTGTAAGCTGGTAAACTGGAAGAAATGGAGAAGCACTGGCAGCGACAACCTCAACAATCACTGCGTGTAGAGGGTAGGTTTGTCATTATTACACTGTGCTCGTGGTGGATATTAAAAGCACGTTATTACATATTTTCCTAAACAAAGTGTATTCATTCAAGACTGACTGGCTTGCATGTGAGTATCTTGTGTGAAAATAGCACATGATTCATCATCTTTTTTTATACTCAGTGGGGAAAATTTGAAACAACTCTTCATATTCAATCCTTTCGGGTATCAGGTTTTTCCTTGTGATACTGAGAAAGTAAGTAACGGCTCAGTTATGGATCACATGATGTTCAAATGGAACTTAACTCTCTTAATTTCTCTTTAAAATATGATAAGTAAACAGGTACTTGTCATTTGTTTTGGCAGGGGGGATAACATTTCATTGCATGGCTCACATGCCTCTCCCTCTGTGATAAACTTGAATAGGCTGCCAGTTCTCTGAGCAGGCAGCTGTCTGCTAACCAAGGCTTGGTTGCAGCTGCTTTAACACATGATACAATAAATTCCCCACTTGGCCAGGAAAAAACTTTCCATATTTTATTTTATCTCCTTGTACATGTTAGTTTGTTGTGACTGGGGAGCTCAAAATGGGAATTCAATAACTACCTTTACAGACACCAGGCTGATTATTCACTAGACTGTATTCCAAACAGTTCTAAATGTCCATCAATTCAAACGATTGACATGAAGCTCATCCTATCGTGATCGACGATTTCAGCCTCTCGGATTTGTTGCCCAATCAAAGTGGTTTGAACGGGTTAAGTCCCGCCTTCACTGACGCTCACGCGGGCTTCCTGTTGTTTCCGGGCGCTGTTTGGTCCTCGACGCTGTTGCACGGTTTGTTTGATATGCTGGTTTTTAAGCAATAATGCCAAAAGTCGTGTCTGTGAAGTTACTTTTGAGGCTTAACTACCTCTTGCAAAGTGTCCCCGAAACTTTATAAAGACACCACAAGTCGTGTTGGAGAAACAGCGTCTCTTTGCAGTACTGAACGTGAGTTGAAGTCCAAGTAACGTTTATGATTTAACGTTTGCTAATTCACTTGTTGAAATGGATCAGTCTTGAAGGGGCTCGGTTATCTTAGCAAGCAGGGTTAACTCTAGCCAACTAACTGTTTAAAATAAGGTATGTGAGCTCTCTGTATCTTCTTGCGATACTTTATGAATGAAAACAGTGAAGTTACTCGCATTTAGAATTCGACGAGTTTGACAAACTTGCTTGTTTTTAGCAAGTGACGTTACATTAGCTAAAGTTAAAAATGAGCTAACGTTATCGCTAGCTAATTGCTCTTCGTTTGTTTTGCTGACAGGACAAATTGTAAAGTCACAAAACAACACACGTAACGTTTTATATAAAATAGTGACAACTGTTCGTACTCTCAAATCATTACCTTCCTTCACTAGTTCTCTTATTTGTGGGGTGATATGAAAGAACTTATAATTTCTAAGTAGACACACAATTCAACATTTTCACTGTAACGTTTCTAAGTGCATAAATGAATGGTTTTGAGTTCTCAAAGTGCTATACTAACTCTCTCTGTTTCCCCTTTTATTTTAACTAGACGTTACCAATGGGCTTCACCTGAACTGAAACGGAGCCACATTTGGCTGTCACCCTGCTCTATCCACAATCATGGCTGACAGTTTTTACAAGTTGGAAGATGAAGCCTTCCCCAGTTTCCTCTGCAAGTCTATGGACAGCACCAATGGTCGCGCCACACTGGGGAATGTGACATTGGGTTCAGGCCCAGGACTGCCAGTGGCTGCCTCTACAGTGGCTAAAATTAGACCCGGGTCTGACAACAGGTGGGTGCTTGATGCTTCTTTGGACAGATGTGATATGGATATGTTCTCCTTTTTTATGCCTGTTTAGTGTATATGGCAATATTCATCAGTGATTCTCTTTTCTTATTCCTTGAGTGTGCTGATCACACAGTTTAGCTGCAAAACTCTAAATTAGTGAAGCTTTGTAGGATCAGTGACATTTAAAACTTCGGGTGTCATAATTCGTAATATCCCTGATTTGACAAAATCTCTGACATGTGAACTTTATATCTGTGAAGTAAACTTCAGTGCTTCAGTTCATCTGCCAGAAGAACATTTGCATTAAATTAACATTAAAATGCTATTCGGAGTAGGAAGTGATTAGTAACATATTATGAAAGATTGAACACTATATAGCCCTTATCTGTGAAGATTCTCAGTCATCCAGGTCATGGTTATCTCAAAAAACGGTTTTCAATGGCAACTGGACTTGTTTTAGTTCCTTGACTACATTTCACCCTCCATTCCAGAGGGCTTTTTCAAGTCTTTTGTCTTGTCTTGTCAGTTGCCATTGAAAACCGTTTTTTGAGATATATAGCCCTTCTTGGTTTCTGCAATTTTCTACAACAGTACAAGGAATAGTGCTGAGGCTGTTCCTGAGTCTAGATTCAGCTGTTTAATGCTGGAACACCATCATCATTAAACTTCTTAATATGTTAGCCAGCAGTTTTTCAGACTTGTGAAATCAATGTTGTGCACTTTGGCTTTACAGAGGAGATCCAGTTGAAGCGTCCTATGTGGAGGGTAAAGAGCTGCATCATGCCAGCTCACAGTTGTCAGTGGGAGAACAGCCCAAGTTTGCCCTAAGCTTTAAAGATGATTTGTAAGTTGTGTATATACAGTATGTGTAGATGTCATTGCAGATGTATGTTGTTTGTGAAATGGAAAAGTTGTGCACTTTATCCCGCTGATTTTGTTTCTATATAATTGTCAAACTTGCAGACTTTTTATGCTATTTCAAGTAATGCAGAAATCTGTCATTAGAAGCAAAAGCCATGCTAAATAATACAATAAACGTGTATTGTGTGTGTTTGATACATTTGTCTTTATACCTCACACAAGTTGAATTACTTCACACAGAGGACATAGAATCAAACTAAAAGCATGACAGTTTAAGTATAATCTATATACATTTTGCATACATTTTATAGAGAAATTCCTATAATTTTTTAGAAGTGATAAATTCTATTGTCTCCTCATATTTAATACATATTTTATGTGTTCTTGATTTTTTTTTTTTTACATTACTTTCATCACAGGGATAATGCGGATGACTTCATTGCAGCCCACCGTCTTTCAAACATGCTGGTTAAGATTAATTTGGAAGATAGTGCATCTCGAAACCAAGACTCTATGCTTGGGCTGCTCCCCACACAGACGGGCTCAGTTCATGGCCGACCCACAGAACTAGGAACAGGTAAAAGCTCCTGCTTCTGTCTAGATTTAGAGGTAATAACACTGTGCCCGTACGGCCTAGCCTGAGATTCAGTAACACCATTTTTGATGTTGAAGTTGCCTTCATTTAATACCAAATATACACACATTTGTCTTCCCTCTATAAAGAACAGAAGTAATTGCCATAATCAGAAAGAAGACATGTTGTCTTTAGATCATACTAATGAACCTTTTGTTGTCCTCTGACAGATCTGTCAACAGGGTTTTTGACACTTGCCAAGTTTGGACATAAAGATGCTGATTCAAAGGTAACAATTTTACAGAATACTTCTGAGTAAACACAGCTTAAATCCTGCTATATTTGCACATATGTACTCAGGTCCATAGTTGTGTTAAAGTGTAAGCTGTAAGTTTTCATTGAAGGGTTTTGTCAAAAATAATGTATCATCTATGCAGGAATTACAACAATTTCTCCAAACATCTGGATGATGTAACATAATTATAAAATTAAATTGTCAGTTTGGCCTCTGACTGCTTAAAGTCAGGAATCTACTTTACTTCTCTTCCCATTATTCTCATGGTTGATGTTTGTCTCAATGGTCTATAGTGTAATAATAGGAAACACAATTTGATAACCAAAAGGGGAAATTCAGGTGCCACAACAGTAGAGTCAAAGTGACATCAAAAATTACATCAGAAACATCAGAATAAATCTAGACTATGGTACAAAATACAGAATAGAGTAGTAATAAAAATAAACAATTATCTGAGTCATTTGAATTTCCTGGGAGTCACAGAGGAAGAAGTCTGATTAAAGCAGAGACAAATGACCTGTGTTCCACCACAAACCACAGGTGGTTTTCTCCGTGCTTAACTCCAGCTCTGTACCTCAGCCTCCTCAGCTTCTGATGGATTTCAGGTTTCCTGGTGAATTTCACATCTGTCTCCTGGGAAGAGGCTCACATTTCACAGCACTGATAGATTATAGCAGGTGAGCTCAGTTGGTAGAGCAGTTGCATATGAACTCCAGGGTCTGTGGTTTGACTCCCAGTTCCTCCTGGTCACATGTCGAGGTGTTGGACAAGACAAAAAAACCCCAGTAATACTAGCGTCATCTACTGTCTGGCATCTGTCCAACAATTTCGCCAAGGGGATCAATAAAGTATTCATTGTCATTATTGTTACTATTATTATCGTTATCTATTGCTCTGTGTAAACAATGCTGTTTCCATGGTAACTTTTGCCTCCAGGCACAGTTGCAGAAAGTGCTCGCATAAACAAGCGCAGGGATCAGAAAGATCCCAGGAAGCTCACATCTTCCATCACCTCAATAAAAACCACAATGTGAATTGGCAGAAGACGACTAACAAAAACCTAAAAAAAATAAAAATAGAAATGCAGCATACAACAAAGAGAGGAGCTGCCAGGGAAAGAATTGTTCTGTCATCACCACAGTTAATCTCTGTGGCAAATGCCACATTTGAAATAAACTTCACACTTCATCTTTGCTTATCTGTGAGTGATGAGCAAAGGACTGAATAAAACACACTTGACAATTGAGAGGCTGAGCAGCCAATTGTCCATTTGCTTTTGAGTCACTAAAATAAAATGGATTATGTATGACATTTTTGACAAACTCTTTAAACTGAAGACTAGAGTTTACATTTAAACCACATCTTAATTATTTTAGTTCAAATCATTTTGTCATACAGAGCCTGAATGATCAACTGCAGATTACAGTTTCTGAATTTTAATTATTTCTGTGCTAACATACCTAACAACTGAACAAAGACCATCATTTATTCAGTCCTCACCAGCTACAGCTGAGGAGGACAATGTGCAGAGTGAGGGAATGGACAGTGACCATTTCAGTGGCAGTAATTCAAGCTTCCTGGCAAATGAGCAGCTCATGTCTGTGGACAGCATCAACAGTGATATAACAGGTATGACTTGCCCTTTGGCTTTGAATTTTTAACTATGTACAGTTGTTACATGAATATTTTACTTCACTGACTTTTTATACATGTTTGTTTTTCTTAAGGAAATAAAAGTTTATTTCTAATATCTTGTCAAAATTAGATGGGTTATGTAATAATCTTGTGTCTGGTTCCTAGATGACGACACTGATTTGAACAACCTGCCTGATGATGAACTAGAGCTGTACTTCAATAAACTGGTCCCTCTTGCCATGCAGAGAGGCCAAGTGGAGGGCCAGGAGATTCCCGCAGCCGTAAGACTTCTCTCATTTTAAATAAGTGACAGATGGTGCAGACAATACTTACTTTACCTACTTGGAGCATTAGCGAGCCAGACGAACAGTTTAATTTCAAGTTTCTTTTCATTCAACTCTCATTCATTTAACCAATTGTTCATAGGGACTGCCTGGTGCTGCTAATGACCTATCAAACTCTAGTTCTGCTGAGCCAGAACAGTATAGACACCAGTTCCTTGACGACTACGATCAGGTGAGCATTTGCCATGTCTGCTTTAAAGGGATGTAATAATACAGAATTTTCTGACAATATGACACGTTGAATAATATCAACACTCAGTAATATTTTCGAAACCACAAGGAAAAATTGACACAACATTGAGGACATAAAACATTAAAAGACTACGAGGATCTGACCCATGCATGTACTCGGCTACTGCCTGGTTCGGTTTCTTCCTTTGTTGTTCAAATACAGCTTGTAGTGTAGGCTGTGAATATGTTTGTCACAGCAGGTAAATTTTTCTCAGCTTCTTTTCGATACTGACCGTTATAGAAGCTTTGTTTTTGTTGCTCCTGTGTTAACCTAAGTTCCTCAGATGTCTGAATTTACCACTAATTTCAACCTTTGGTAATGCAGACTGTTATCAAAGCATCATGAACAGCAATAGTTAAAATGGTGCAGTGAACCCGCTATTAAACTCTATGGATCTGTGAGAAAAACAAAGTTACATTTAACAAATAAGTAAGTAGTTTACCGTGACAAACACTGGGGATCAGTGATTGTTTAGGAACACATCAACTCAGTCATACTTCTTTCATGCTGCATATTGGTTGAATGAAACTGACACTCAGAAATGTTAACAACTCCCTTTGATGAAAGTAGTTGAAACTGCTTAAAAATTATTTTCTTTTCAACAATTACAATTCCATCATTGCTTTAAATCCTGGGCCTTAAACCTGTTTTCACTAAATTAAAGTTATTTGTCTGGCATTATTTAGGGGATTTATTTAAATAATAGTTTACTATATTATGTGTAACACTACTTCAGGAGATCTTCCAGATGCCCGACGTGCGTTTGGCTGCTACGGGTATGGACTCCTGTCCCGCAAGTGATGAGGACACAGAGGATGAACTGGAATCTGCCAGAAAGAACGGCAATGCTACCAGGACACGGCTGCTGCCAAGCACCTCCAGACAATTGGTCAGAAAAAATTATATTTTGTGTTTTGTTTTTTTTATTTGAAATGCAGAATTGCCATTTTTCCAGTTAGTGTATACACAGTGACCCATAGTGACAAAATAAAAACATTATATTAGAAAACAAGCAGGAATCCTTGATTTGCTAAAATCTGTGTGACAAATTGTGGTCAGATGCGTTGTGTTTGCTTTAATTGTTCTTGACGTGTCTTGACTGGCGCCCAACCGTGGCACATGGAATTAGTTTGACTTAAGGCACATGTTGGTCTCTCAATTCACACTAGATCAGGGCAAGGGTATAACACTATCACTAAAGCTAAAGATTGTTCCCAGAAGCTTTTCAACCATCAGGGCTCTATTTAAAGTTGGCCGTCAGATCAAACTGAGAAACAGTCAAAAATGGCCTTGTTCAGGGAGACGTTGAAGAGGCCAGTGGTTACTCTGACAAAGCCTCTGAAGTCCTGCAAAGCCCAAATTTAAACTCCACACAACATCTGTGGAGAGATGTGTAGATGAGAAGCATTTCTTAACATCTAAAACACTTAATCAAATCTGACATGACTTTAGAGGATTGTAAGAAGGTTAAAGTCAAAGACGCTTCCACAGAATTATAAATTGTCAGAACTCGCTTTCAGGAATTATTGTAGCTGTAGATTGGTCTGCAAAACTGTCTCTATGTATTGAATAACATGTTTTTTTAATATAATATTAATATAATCTACAGGTTGGAGAGAGCAATCATCCCAGTTTCAGGCCGGGTTTAGAGGGAGGCAGTTCTGATGATGAGTCTTTCAGTGGTCGTGGCGGGCTCTCTGCGTCCGGGATTGAACATAGACGATCTGCTGAAGGACAAGTCATCAACCCTCCTGTCACAGGTCTAATATGTCCTTCAGTGTGTCTGATTTATTTTCTGTTCGGCTCTCCTGTGTTTTTCTGCTTTCTTGATTTACAGTATGTACATTTTAAACTGTGTGTGTTTGTTTGGGTAAGCCTCAGAAATACATTCAACAAGTAGCTTTTTTCTGAGAGTTTATTTTCTAGTTTTGAGGGGACTTTAACTTTCGACATGTTTTTCTGACTTATCACTCACCACAAACCTTCAGCTAATCTCCTGTTTGTTTTGTGTTGTTGCTCCCATCTAGGGGATGGGGGAGGTGGGGATGGGAGCAGTGGGAGTGAGGAAAGTGGAAACGATGGGGGAGTTTCGACCATCCCTCTTCCAGCGGCCAGCGTCCAAACGACATATGATGTTCTTCGTGGGCTAGGGATTGTGGGTAGCAGTGCTGTTGGTGAAGATGAGGATGATGATCTGAATAATCCAGAAGGGCGTGGAAGGAACAGCCTTTCCAGACATTCTGAGGTGAGGGTTTCTTCAGTTATTTGACAAACACAGGTGTATCTAATAATAATAATAATAAGAATGACTGCATTCCATGTAGCAGCAGGAATGTTCTGTAGTTTTTCACTTTGCAACTATAGACTTTTTTAGATTTGTGTGATATTTGATGTTTTGCAGATGGGGGACCGTGTGGCTCCTGTAGGAACAGGGAAGGCTAGCTCCTCTTTGGGGGCATCAATGGGAACTTCTGTGAACTGGGGAATGGTTCTGGACCGACAGGAGGCACTGGTTAGTGCAGATGCATAACAACTTAAATGTAACTGTAACAGACAAACTGATGAGCATTTTTTTCAGACAATGCAATATTTGTATTTATTTTATGATATTATGATTTTATTTTAAATTGACATTTCTCTCTTGTTTTTCTGATTTAAAGTTAATCTAAATTCCAGTGGCACATTTAAATGATATCAGTTTAGTATGAAGCACCCACTGGTGCTAATATGGGCAATAAACAGTTGTCTTATACTGAGGACCATTAACCCCACTTTTTAAGAAGATGTTGTAATACAAACCATATGTGCATAAACAAAATGACTAGCACTGCACAGCAAGAACACAATTTGAAAAAGTAGTTTTCTGAGGGATAAAATGGAAACAAATGAGCTTTTAAGATTCTTGTGTGTCAATGTGGTTCTGATGGGATCCCAGGATGCCATGGAAAGCACAAAGTCTGGTCCCACTGGCGATCGGCTGTTGGACTCAGTTTACCTGAGGAGTGGAGCTGGACTTCGAAGACCTCAGGATTCAGCAAACCTGTCTGTCTCTCACCTTCAAAGCACTCAGGGGAGCTTCCACCTCTCCCAGGTATAATACATAACAGAAGAATAGATGAAAATACCTATCTACGTGAGGCACGGAGAAGGTAGTCTTGAAAATTGCCAGTATGTTAGATTACTGACTGAACCTTTGAATAGAGAGTGATCCCTCGACACTGAACTACTTGTTGAATAGATCAAATATAAATTGAACACATTTTTTAAGGAGTTTAAAATAGGAAGTAATTTGATAGTATTTTCACAAGTTTTAAATGTTATGTGGCACTATGCTATTGTCAAACTGCCTTCTGTCAGGTGCTGCTCCAAGAATGTGATGAAGATGATGAAGTAGATGAACCTGATGGTGCCAGGCCCTCTTTGTGCCTAAGGGGCGGACCCTGTGGTAACGTGACTGCTCCAGAGGATTCTGGCAGTACCAGTGAGGATGACAAAAATCCTCTTTCCACTTCACTGGAAGCCAAGTATTTCTCCCAGAGCTTCTCCCAGGGACAAGAAGATTCAGATGATCCATGGCACCATTGCCCAGACAACCTGGAGCTTGAGTTTCAACAAGGCAGGCTGACTTTTTCTTAGATGTTTAGATCAGAAGTTTACCAAGTTGATACTGAGTACTGAAACTTAACACATGTCCATGCATGGTGTATTGTGGTTAACAACATTGCTTATCTTTTCAGGTGCCAATGCCACTCATAGTGTGGTGTATCAGAATGAAGAAGGGCAGTGGGTGACAGACCTGGCATATTACTCACCTTTTGAGAACAACGTTGATGAGAAGACATCAGAAAACACTGGCCAGTTCCAGACAGAGGATTTTGTTCCTGCTAGTACGTAGAAAGTCCACAGCTCTCTTGTCATACTATGTGATTGTTGTACTGTTTTGTTGGTATAAAATACAGTTAGTGAGTTGAAGGTTTTGGACATTTTTTTTCCTCTTACAGATGATGCTTTGGAAAAGATTGTTAAAGATCAGGAAGAGTTTGAAAAAGAGCACCAGTTTATGCAGGTATACATTATAGGCTTATATTGCCCCTTTTCCCCTGTCATATCTTTCACCGATAGAACCCACAATAAAACATAATGAATGTGAAAATGAATAATTTATTGTAGTGCTTTGCTATCAGATTGTAAATCTATGACTGTTATTTTAAGTTGTCATTTTAAATCCTGATCCTTGTGGGTTTTTTAAAAACTATTTACCTTCAAACAGGAGGAGAAGATTGAACCAGCGAGCAGCAATAGCACCTTTCAAAGTGACTCCTCGTGGAAGCTCCCCCCCAGTAGCCACATACTGATGAGAGCTTCCCAAGTCGTTTCAGAATTTAAGCAGGAGGACCAAAGCTACCTGCGACTTTCTTTAGGGCAGTTTTTTGGCCAGCGATCTGAAGCCCTGGGTTGTCTGGGCAGCGCTGATGATGTGGATGGAGTTAAACGGGTAAGTAAAACTTTGTCCTGTGTGTTAACATGGACTGTGTTTATATTCACTCAATTAACCGGGTTTCTAGGGTAATCAGGGAACGTGTTTAAAGAAACCTAGTTACTGGAAATCCACGTATACATGCAGCAGATAAGTAATCTCTGATTTCTCTTCTACCTTTTGGCTTTTTTTGGAAGCATGGGTCACAGATTTTAACAGTCTAGAGACAAGAGACCACTATCTGACAGCTTTTTTTTTTTTATGTGTGGGAAGTGACTGACAGTGCTGTGAAAGAGAGACACAGTACGTCCTGCACATGCTCTCTTGTAAAAAAAAAAACGATTACCCCGATGATGGAAACCAGTTTACCTTAGTCATTCTGCGAGGAAAGTGCAACATGTATTAAGTTTCTTGTCTTTATTTTTTATTTTTTGTCTAGCCATCCTTTGGCTACATCATTACCTCTCCAGAGAAGAGAGAACCATTTCCTCTGATTGACCCCTCAGAGTTTTCAACTACAGACAGATCTCCTCACAGTGACACCATGGAACTCAGTGAAGCAGACAAAACACTGAACCCAGGTGTGTTTACAGTATTGTCATGGCTAAAATATAATTTTCTAGTTTCATAAGGTCGTACCTGATCTTTACTGCACCATGTACTTTTTGAGTGTTGATCATGATCATCTCCTTGCAGAGGACCTAGACAAAACCCTTGAAGCTCCAGGTGAAAAGATGTCACCAAAAGCTAATGCTGATCCAGAATCCTGTGAAAAAGCGGTACAGGTATGTAATATTTTAATATCTCTATGTAGTATTACATGCATGACTTAATAACTTTCTGATATACAAAAATAACTTCTCATCTTTAGGACCCTGCTGCTAGAGCTGCACTGTCTAGCCACAATGAGGGTTCTTTCTCTGGGTCAAGCTTGGTTAACCAAAGCTGTATATCCCCTGACAACAACAACAGTCGTTTAATGCTGAGTATCAGCACAATTGCTTCTGCCATCGCCGACGCATCAATCAGCACTGACCCATCACAGCTGGCTGCTATGATCATGGAGCTCTCCAAGAGGAGTAGAACAAGGAATCAAACTGCATCCACTGGACCCGTTGCACCTGCCATTAGCTGCACAGAAGAACATGTAAGGCTCTCTGTAGTGCTCTTTGTGGTGACTCAAGTAAAAGACTTTAATTATGATCTGTAACTAATGCAAGAAAAATTAGCAGCAATGAAAGTGTGAAAATAAATCCATTATATAAATCTAATTTATTGTGTTGTGTGATCTACATAGATCCTCCCTGAACCAGATCAGAGGTCCATGTTGGACGCATTGCAGAGAAGCACCTGTGTTGGAGAGCTGAGCGCCTTTGACATGGAACAATACCTGAAAAAGACTGATATGTCTGACAGCAGTGATACCTCTGTGGCACAAACCACCTTTGACCTGACCAGCTGGGCTGATAACCTCAGCAGGAACCTGCATGCAGGACACCCTAAGAAATCAGAGAGCTCAGGTCAGCAAGCAGAAAGTGTGGCTCAGCAGATGCCCACAAGTACACAAACTGAGGAGAAAGACAGAAGAGAAGGGATGACATTAAACACTAGTTCATCCACAGTTCCCCGTTCAAGTTCATTATCACTAGTTAATGGGGATGAATCAAAAAGAAGCTCTGTTCCTCTTAAACCTTTAAGCTCTACTAGAAGACCTGTGGGTTCAGTGCAGTCTTCCAGATTCAAGTCTCCTCCAGACAAAATGGCAGTGTGTGATAATGCTGCTTCTTCTGCCACAAAGACTTGTGGTTTCTCAGCCAGTAGTGCCACAGGAGATGCAGTCAACCCAGGACAACTAAACCCACAATCATCCAGCAATATTATGTCTGCTTTAGAGGCACAAAGGGGTAATAAAATCTCTCCTGCCTCACCTAACTTGCCAAGTACTTCTCCAAGCCAGAGAAAAGTTTCCTCTCCCTTGGCTCAGAAGGTGAGGAATACAGGCCAGCAGCTGAAACAGGAAATACCTAATTATTCTACAGGGAACAAGCCATCATCCAGGAATATTATGTCTGCTCCACTACCTTGTAGCTCTGTGGAGAAACACATCAACTTCTCTTGCCAAAACACCCAGCCCCCACGAGACCCTGCATGTGGTGAGTATGTCTCCAGATTGAAACAGTATACAGCAGATATCTGCACAATGGGCACCCTTATTCAAACTACTACAGATCAGTATGTATGAACCTGTGTTAACATTTATTGTTTCTCAGAAGTGCCAAAAGGTTTTTCAGAGATGGGTGTAGAGGAAACTCAATGTAACTTTAGACCATCCACCTCTCCACTCACCCACTCCTCTCCAAGTCAGACCTCCATTCCCTGTGCAGAAAGGTATTGCATCACATGTAATGTCATTATTAGTAACCATTATTAAATTGTAATCTTTTTGTTTCTTCAAATTCTATTTAATCAAATTGTTACTTGTTAAAGATAATTGCCACATTAATATTAAACGTTGAGTTAGTTGTTCAGTCAGGTGTAACAGATTGTTGTTCAGCTGATGCAAAATTGATTCCCTTTTGTCTTGTCTTCCAAGTGTGGTGTCACCTCCTTCATCCAGTAGAGGTCTGCCAGACAAATGTCTGAGTCTTGACCTCTCTCCTCAGTCTACCTGCTCCAGCCCTAGTCTCAGCAGGCTCACATACATCTCAATGAATGATGGAACTGTCATACCAACACCTGAGAGGCAAAAGGTAACATAAGACATTGTCATCTTTACTAATCTAGACTGAAAGAGTCATTCCATTCCAAGAAATGTCTTTGCTGCAGACTACAGTTAAAGGTGTGAGTGTCACCCCCCCATAGTCAACATAAAGTCAAGTTTATAATAACTATGTTGACTGCATCTTGTTTTCTCTGTGTCATGTGCTACTGTATTGCTATGCAAACAATTGCCTCTCAGGGACAATAAAATTATTGATTTATTGATTAACAAATAAAACAACTAGCTAAATACATTTTTTTATTTAACCCAAATGTGTAAAACAGTAGATTTTTGCTTTTCTGTCTCATTTGTGTCACTGCTGTAACGAAGGTATTGATTGTTTGATATAATTATTCTTCCTGATACAGAACAATTGTTCCATGGCGCTGAGCACCACCATCATCAGATTCAGTCCAACTCCACCTGTGGACCCAGATACACAGTCAAACCCCAATATTCTCGGTTTGCCCAAAGCCCTGGACCAGTTGCAACCTTCTAAAAGTCTGGACCCCCTACTAGCACAGCAGTGTAAAAGCCCAGAGCCCCCATGTAGTGCTTCTTCTCTGAGCTGTACTCGCAGTCAGAGTGAATGTAATTACCGCTGTTCTGTGGACAGGACTGGTGATCTTTCAGCAGGATGCAGAAACCACAGGCACCTCTCGGAGTCAAATGTAAGGCAGCTCACTAAAGTGGACTCAGGCTATTGTAGCAATCTGAACATTCAGCAAACTAGCAGCACCGCAGCACCTCAGAAGTTGCAGCAATGGGGAGCCGCTAACTCTGTGCCTTCGTCTGTGTATGCTGGTGGCCTTGGTATGCCACCGTCCTACTCATCAGAGGGACTTCACTATGTGCCCATCCCCAGCTTTAAGCCCCAGTGTGCTGGCTTGATTGACCTTCCACACCAAGGAGATGTGCAGTCTGTCTTCACTGGACACTCTCTGTTCAACTCCCAGCTGGCTCAGCAGTATTTGGGATCTGAAGCTCCATTACATCCCGGTGCTTATCAAGTCGGTGCAGAAAATGTTCTCTACAGTGTGTCCTCCACAGGCATGTCACTTTTTTCCTCTCCTTTTTGTAAATAAAGTTGCTGCCACTTACCAGTATTCTGCTTAAATGTGGAATCTACTTGTTTAATTGATTCTATTTTCTTTTTCCTTCTCTTTTTCAGGCATATCCAACAGTGATCTAACTGTGAGACATATCCATCCTGCACTTAGGCCTCTAGGGATTTCTGGGGCTCCTGTCTCTCATCACCCCCCTAGACCCCATCAGATCCAACAGGACTTAGGAATGATGGGCAAATCTTACAGCCAATATAGTGCTGAGCCACTGGTGGCAGGTGGTCTTGAGGAACTGAGAGGTACCCCTGTCATGATGGTGTTAAAAAAAGTTACCCTCCTCTAGTTATATCACTGTTCTGTGTACATCTTGATAATAGATAAACATTTTAAACTAGTGTGAGATTAGTCAGTTATTATAGACTGTGTAGTTTGTTATTCATACCTTAACTTATATTTTTTTCCAACTGTCTGTGAAAGACTGTACATCAGACAATGCAACAATCAATTTAACTTTAATTTATAATTGCTACAGTCACTTCTAATGTTTAGGTCTTTGTATCTCACCATCTTCACTCACCAGTAAGCACATTACTTACAGTGCTGTGAAAAAGTCTTTGCCCCCTTCTTGGATTTTTTTTTCATATTTTAAATGATTCAGGTCATTAAACAAAGTTTAATATTACACACAGATAACCTGTGTCAATACAAAATGCAGTTTTGTAATGATTCTTTCATTATTAAGGGGGGGAAAAAAGCTGTCTGAACCTGCCTGGTCCTATGAGAGAAATATGCAAAAAAAAAAAAAATCCAGAAGGAAAGAGGGCAAATACTTTTTCACAGCACTGTACCTGTCCTGTGTGAAAGAGCAGCATTTCCCTGTATCAGTTCTGCACATTCCACTGTCATTCTCAGGCCAGGTAGTGGTACCAGAGGAGCTGCGGTTCCCTCATGCCTGCTGCATGGGCATCGCATCGCAGACCTCGCTCAGCCTCTTTAACCCCTCTGAGAGATGGCAGCAAGTGTCAATTACTGTCACCAGCATGGCCATTGATGGAGAGAAGGTGGGCAGAGAGCACAGAGGTGTTCGTAGTGATATGAAGTGTTAAAGCACATATAGTAAAGGTGCCATCAGAATATGTTGACCTATATGTTCATTTATGTTTTAACAAGTTAATGAGTAATACCTGGTCAAACCAAAAACACCGCTTAGCATTAAATTTTGCATCTTCTATGCCATTCCCTTTAGGTGGAAAGTTTCCCTTATCAGTGCCTGATAGTTAAGAACAAGACGATCATTGGGCCGAAGACTACAGAGGAGCAGAAGGTGTTGTTCATACCTCCACAGCCTGGCGTCTACCAGTGTGTCCTTAGTGTTTGCTCCTGGCCTGCATCTGCTGAGACAGAGGTGGCTGCCAGGGCAAATGTCTTTGTTAAAAAGGTGGTGCTGGTTGCCATAGCGGAGAATCCTGAACTAGAGGTGAGAGCCTCCAGTTTGAAGATCACACCAAAGTTTTTAGTTAAATAATAAAAAAAAAAAAAAAAAAAGAAATCCCTAAATCTAAACCATGTTTTTATTCTCAGGTTGAAGTAGGCAAATCTGGCTGTTTGGATTTTGGAGATTTTCCAGGAGGCGGCGCCAAATCTCTTCCCCTCAAGCTGCTCAACAGGACACATGCTACAGTACCCATTCGTCTAGTCATCAGTGCAGTGAGTCAACATAGCATCTTTCAACATTTACAAACACAGCAGAGAAACACTGACCTCCAGTGGCAGCTGTGTGCTTTCTAAAGCCTAGATCACATATGCACATATAAATGCATCTGTTCTCAAATTGCTTTTTATTAGTCGTTCTTGCTTTGCTTCACTATGCAAAGATGCAGAAGATCGGTATTGAGATTATTAAAGGGCATCTGAATGTTGCATCTCATCCTCCAGAAGGCAACAGCCTGGCGATGCTTCACCTTTTCCAAACACCCCATTACCTTGACATCTGAGGGAGCACAGCAGGCAGGACACATAAACCCAGTATCCTCTCCCTCGGTGATGAATCACGTGATGCATGCCAGTTACGGAGAGGTGTGCTGCCAAAATCATTTTGAATCTTTTTGTTTGATATTCTCTGTAGAGAAACATGATTTTCAAACAGATCAAAAGATTATTAGTTTTACCAGTTTAACAGATTGTGTTTGATAAAACTTTTTTTATATTATTATTTCCAGATTCCAGAAAGTTTTATGGTCTGGGTACATTTCAAGGCTCCTCAGAAGTACACAGGCCTTTCAGGTAATCAATCTTGAGTAAATGCTTAAATATCACTAATAGATTTATTTAATATGTCACTTAGCCTGTAATAATCATAATTGTCAGACACTTTCCAGATATAGTAAAACCACAAAACAAAACCATGACTCAACTTTCAGACAAAACATAACCTAGTTTTAGTTTTGTTTGTTTGTTTTTTTGTCTGCTAACCTTTACTCTGCTTGTCAGGAGAACTTGGTCCAGCTGACGAGTACATTGCTCGGGTGGACATTGAAGTGGACTCTCCTGGTCCAAGCCATGTGATCAGAAGTATTCCCCTCAGGGCCAGGTCTGGAACTGCAAGGGTCCATGCTCCTAAAGACCTGCAGGTAGTCAAGCTCCCATATGGCTGGTTTTAGACTGTTTGTGTATTTCTGCCCACTACATTACAACAACTACTAGTGTATGCCTCATTAGAAAGGGATACACCGGCTTGCATCAGGCAATTTAAGCCAAAATAATTGCTAACAGTAAAAATAATTTTACCAATGCAAGACAAAGTTGAATATTAATGTGTTACAAGAAAATGGGTACAACACAGATTGGGCTACTAAGAAAACACACATGGAAACTATTCTGATTATCAGTGAAACTTTGTGATGGGGCAGTTGGCAATTGCTAACTGTCTAACTGGTGGTTTGTGTGCCGGTCCCAAGCCTGGATAAATGGGGAGTGTTGTGTCAGGAAGGGCGTCCCGCGTAAAATGCTTTTCAAATCAAATATGTGGAGTGATCCACTGTGTCGACCCCAAAAGGGAGCAGCTGAAAGTCCACAGTCAGAAACTTAATTATGTCTTGGGCAGTGAGACTCAAACAGGATACATTTTTTTTCACTGTTCTCATAATGACAAATGTGGGAATGCATCACTCAGACTAAATAATTGTATTTAGCTAGTTGTTGATACAATTTTCAAACCAAAAAAAAACTGCTTTGTTTCTTTTGTCTAGACTGTCAGTCTGTCTGCTCCACTGAGTAAATCTAGTCAACAGACACTGCCATTAAAGAATGCTGGAAATATTGATGTGCAGCTGAAACTCAAGGTAATTCTGACCTTTATTTCTTTTACATCTGGCGTTTGGGTAAGCCTCTGTGACATTTTGGTCTGCTGCACAGGCTGAGCCTGACAGCATTTACAGTGGTGATTCTTCTAGTTTTCTCCATTGTTTCATCAGCATTGAACCCACTGTTCACTTTTGCCCTGTTTTTAATCACCCATCCCCTTCTTCATCTCCATGTACAGTGCAGTGATGCTGAGGACAGTTTCTCTGTGACACCTAATGAACTGTTCCTGAGTGTTGGAGAGGAGCGGGAAATTGTCATCTCTTTCAAAGCACAGCACAACAGGAAATACAGAGAAAGGTTCACTAATAATCACTTATTCACTCACATAGTTGGCTTTCAGAATTAACCAGATTTATTTAAGGTAAATTAAAAAAAAAAGCAAAGCAGCTTGATCCGCTCAATTGCTCTGTTAAAGGATAAAAGAAACCAGTAAAACCCAAGTAGATTTCCTATTTTGGGCATTAAGTGAAGTTAGTTTTTCCAACCATATTAAGCCGGACTGAAGTTTTAGTAGTCTTCTTTTGGACAAGCTGTATATATGCATCAGGCTTGGATTTAGTCTTTAAATATCCCAGAATGCATATCAAATTCTTTGAATGATCTAAATTCAGCCATTTGAACAACTTTGTCATTATGTTACAGTCTTCTCACCATCCTGGTTTTGCCATCCGGCCCTCAGTATGAGGTAACCCTGAAAGGAGAAGTTGTTCCAGAGGACTCTGGGAAACCTGTTATTCCCTCTGCTGCTCACTTTGGCCCTGGCCTGGCTAATGACGTTCCGCCGATTCTCTCTAATAAACAGTTCGTAGCCTGGGGAGGGGTCACTCTAGGGCGAGCTATGTAAGCAGTTTTTCATTAATTTCACTGTTACTTGGTTTTTGGTATGATTTGTTCATTGCAAAGTGATCGATAAAAAACTCAAGGCCCAATGGTCCATCTTACTCTTTAAGGGCTTGTATAATGTTATTAATGAGAAGGGACAGAGGGAGTCTACAGGGAGTGTTATTCCTCAGAAGCTATTTTACCATAATGGACAATATCTTTATACTTGCTGAAGGGAGGTAAATTACAGCGAGCAGTATGAAAGCATAATCCCCAAAAAGTTGCTATATTGTTTAAAAGTTTGATTAAAAATAGGTTGTACATCTCTCTTCTACATGTTAGTCCAGTGACTCTCAAAGTCAAAACAGCAGTTCAGCAATGTTTGTATGCAGAGTAACATGTATCACGTTTGACAGCTGCCGTTGTTTTTCAGCCAACAGAAGCTGGTTCTGAGGAACAACTCTACCAGTGCCACACAGCAACTACGGTTGCTCATTCGTGGTCAAGACCAGGACTGTTTTCAGGTAGACTTAAAAATGACAAGTGTCTCATCTCGGCCTCTATCTTCGCTTCCTGTTGTGTGTTGACATTCTGGCTGTTTTTTTTTTTCTATATTATCTATTATTTTCTTATGCAAAGTGAATCTAATGGAAATATTGCGATGAACTCCAAAGGTGGTTTAGGTGACTGGAGATTAGAATCTTGTGTCCGTTTGTTGTTGTGTCACATTGTAACTTGTATCTCTCTGTGTCTTTACAGTCGGTGTTTAAACAGATTATTTAAACCTGTGATTGATAATTTGACTGACTGCATAAAGAATGTGTTCTTCAGCAATGTTCATGCTTGTTCCCTCAGCTCCAGAGTATGTTCAGCCCTGAAGAGCGTCTGACTCGACACGGGGAGCTTTCTATCCGTCCCAGAGAGGACGTGACCGTCCATCTGCTCTTTGCTCCCACCAGGGTGGCCTGCATGTTGGCTAAACTGGAGATCAAACAGTCTGGAGCACGGCCTTCACAGCCAGGGGTCAAATTTACTGTGAGGATGTGACAATTAGTCCTCATTACCCTGCATTTTCTCTTATTCTCTTTATATATAGTCTTCTTCCTGCTTCTCTTTTTCGTCAGTTTCTTTGCCATATTGTACATTTTTCTATTGAAAGACTTTACTTTGTTTCAAATATGTCCCATCTTCAGATCCCGCTGTCAGGCTACGGTGGGACCAGCAACATCATACTGGAGGAGCAGAGAAAACAAACAGACGGCTATGTGGCGACTCTGACCAACATTGCTGTTGGTCATGTCAGCAAAGTGTGTCTGTGTGTGAGGAACACCGGCTCTAGAGCAGCCTTCATCAAAGCCATAGCCTTTTCTGATATGCAGACGCGATCAGTTCTGGAGTCCTCAGTCATCAGCCTCGCACCATCACAGTTTGTACTCAAGGAAAGGACACAAGAGGTAAGAGAGATGAATCACTAAGAGTTTCAGAAACAATTTCTATACTTTCTTCATGTACTATATGATGTTAACTGATGCAGTAAGACGTGGAAAAAAAATAATTATTTCTTTACTGTCTTGTATTGCTGAATTGTGGTTTTGTTACCACTTTCAGGTGATAACTGTGCTCATGAAGTCGACCAAAAGAGAACAGAGCCTGTGTCAGTCAGGCAGTGCATTGTTGGCTACTGTCTGTTTGTTCTGTGGAGATGAGGTCTCCAGGCAGCAGTACAGGAGGTGAGACCTTAATAAGGCTTAATAATGTTATAGTTAATTAAATAAAATGTTCTTAAATTTGTTCTTGGCTAAGAACAAAGTCTGCACACACTGAAGACCACTCTTACACACATAGAGCTTGACATTAACTTATTTTGCTCACCAGCCACTGTGGCTAATGGTTTTCTACAGTTACTAGCCACTAGCATTTTCACTGGCCATAATTTTGGTTTTTGGAAATTGTTTTATATGATTAAAGTTGAATATTGCTTGCTAGCATTTAATCTAACTATATTTACAACCCCTTTAAATGTAAATGACCACTGTACACACCCAAATCAAGCCTACATAAACGTCAGAGATTTCCTTAACTCGCTCGGTGTTGACCAGCGCATAACGCACAAACACACATCAGCATAAATGGGTTAATGTGTGGGTTGCAGCCACACAGTACAGCACGTCTTAACTTATTTGTCTAAACATCATGACAGTTACAGTGCGCAACAATTGTCTCAGCTCCCCCAACATAAGTTTTGCTGTGTGTGAGTTATTCACTGTGCACACCAACTCGCATTGTGAAGTATCTTGGCTGTATTAAAAATGTATAGATCTGATTTCAGGTGACTCTGCTTTTTTTCCTGTATTTAATGTGTTTGTGATTTGTTCTTTCAGGTTGCTACAGAGCAAACCAGAAGCTGCATGTAAGGTTCTGTCTGAGAACAGTCTGTTGAAAAACATTGACTTCAATGAGAAGTTCCTTGAAGAGGAAAATGTCACTGAGAGTAAGATTTATTTTCTTCATGCTGGGCACAATAAAATCTATCTGGTCTGTACAGTTTAGCCTTTGTGTGAAAAAAGTTATTAAATTGTTAAAGACGTATTTATTTTTACTGTTTTGTATTTAATGGAAAAATGAATGGAAAAACAATATATTGATAATGCCTAGTCCATGGCTTTCTGCTGCTATAAACATGCAGAAATTCTAGAAAGAACAGTTTGAATTTGAAAATTACATTTCCTGGACACATCAGTAGTGTAATGGTTAAGATGCATCACATATACAATGTACATGTATATAATGTTCATAAGTCAATTTCAGCCAGATAAAGGATACAAAATTGGTACATATATTAGAACTAACTAAAAAAACAGATTTTACAGAGATTCTTTTTCTCTTCAGTATATTTGCTTTTAGAATGCATGTCTAAATTTCTTGTGTGTGTGTGTGTGTGTATGTCTGACTAATGATCTTATTTTGTTTACAGCATACGACCTGCCCCTGCGGCCCAACGAGGCCCACATCTTCTACGGAAACATGAGTAAGGTGGTGGTGTCGTTGCTGGGAAGTACGAAGAGCACAGACTGTGAGGAGAAGGACCACACGGAGCTGCTACTGCCCTCTGCTAGACGTGGTTCAGAGACAGACAGGTATTAACAACATACTGTAATATACCACGATGTGGTTCATCCAGATAACAGCCTACAGAATTTCTTTTTTTAAATCAATAAGATCTTATTGATTTAAAAAAAGTATTTGGAGAAATACACAGATCTTTTGTGTTCCGTGGGTCTGTACATTTTCTATAGTGATCAGATGATCCGCTTTTACATCTCTTGATAACATTTATTGTTCATGTAATTCCCAGTGCTTTGACAAATTGCAACGTGTCTCTTGATGTGCTGCCAGTCAAGGGTCCCCAGGGTCCAGCACTGAGGGTGACAGAGCCGTCCTTAAAGGTACATAAGCTCCTTTTAATGAACATTACTGGCTTCATACAATGAGTGTTTATTTAGGTAGAGGAAAAGAACTGTTTTTTTATTTTCTTAAATTTATTTATTTTTCCTCTCATCCCCTCAGGCCTCACAGCCATTACACAGGCAGTCTGAGTCCTGGACCATCCATCCAGAACAACTTGTCCTTCCTGCTCCCACAGTCAGTGAGTAGAATCAAGATTTGATTGTATACGTATCATTATGTGAACTTTAATATCACTTTAGCTTTGATTTCTGCTTGAACATTTATTCTACACATTTTGAGTGTGCTCGGTGGAGCAATCAACTCCAAACCAGAGGTGAGTGGCTCTTTTAGTGGTGTGTAACATTGTATGTAGCCAGCAGTCCACATTTTGTTGTCTTTGTTGTGTTGTAGATGGCGCAGCCACCACCAGTCAGATTCAGATCCGGAACAATACATCCAGAGAACTGAGCTTTGATTTGTCGTGGCCCGCTCACTGCCTCACCATCACCCCTCAGCATGGAGTCATCGAGCCCCAGTAAGAATACACTAGCTTATTCACTAAAAGCACAGTCGCTTCAGAAAGTATTTAGTCACCTGTACTTCTTGTTTGTTTTTTATTTCTTTTTTACCCATCACACTTCTGTGTGACAAAGTGAAAACATGTTTTTAGAATTCAGAATTTATTAAAACCCAAACACTAACACCTCTCAATTACAAACGTTTTAGACCGTTGGTTGAGGCAGTGCAGAGTGTGGTGAGGTACATCTGTGTATGCTTGAAATGTCTAGACCTTGACTGAACTGATTGGACATGGTTTAGAAAAGGACACGACTGTGTGTTTGTATATACGTAATTCTTACTGCTTGTCAGGACAAAAGCTGAGACATGAAGTTCAAGGAACTCTCTGTAGACCTCTATGATAACATTTTCAACAATTGTGAAATGGAAGAAGTTTGGAATGACCAGGACTCTTCATAGAGTTGGCCATCCAGCAAAACTGAGCAACCAGAACAGTTTTTATCGGGAAGGTGGCAAAGAACCAAACAGTCTAAGAGCTGAAGTCGTCTTGACGAGATGAGAAAACCTGGCAGAAGGAAAAACATCTTAGCAGCTCTCAATCAATCCAGCCATTATGATACAGTGACTAGATGGAAGCTGCTCTTGAGTAAAAGGCAGGTGACAACTAATTTGCAGTTTGCCAAATGACATTTAAAGGAACAGGTGGAAATTTTCTGATCTGGGTCTGAATACTGCAGACTTGCAAATGAGCAGTTGTCATTGTCATTGATTTGAGGTGACAATTATCCATTTAAAAAAACACACATTGTGCAAAACGTGAAGGGCTCTCAAATATTTGAATATCTGTAAAGAGATAAAGTAAATTAAAAACTAGAACCAATATTAGTGTGTTAGAATCTGATCCTGTGATCTTTGCTGCACTATAACCATATTATATAAGTAAGTGTCAAACATATAGAGCTGTGAAAAAGTATTTGCTCCCTTCCTGATTGAAGTTGTTTGATGATCTGAATCATTTGTGGGCAAATCCTTTTTCACAGCTCTGTACACTAAATGTTAAGTACAATTTGATTTGATATGTGTGTTTAGATGAATTCTATACTTATCATAGGATCACTAGATAAACAACTACAGGAAGGGCTAATTGTAATTTTTGTGACTTAAATTATTCAATTTGTGTCTTTTTATAAACAAGGTGCCACCTGCAGATTTTGATCAGCCCAAACCCCTCACTAGCAACTAAATCTGCCCTGCTGCCGTGGAGTGGACAGATTTATGTCCAGTGTGATGGTCAGCAAAAGGTATGGAGAATATACAGGAGATGCTGGACAAATGGTGGATTGTGAGAATTTATTGACTTAAGTGTGTGTGTGTGTGTGTGTGTGTGCGCTGTGACCACTCGTTCAGTTCATTAAGGTCCAGATTCGTCAGGACCTTGCTCTGGATGTGTCCGCAGCCCCAGCAGATAAGTCTCTGTCAGCCCTGCCTCCTCAGGCCTCCACCCCTGTGCTGCCTGTGGTCAGGCCCACAACCAGACCCTCAGCGCCCCCACAGACCCAAAATACACCTCCGGCTATAGTGGAGATAAGCAACAAGACCATCGTATTTCCCACCACTCCCTCAGGAGAAACATCAGGTAGGAAGATGTCTGGCCAGTGGTAAGAACTTTCTGTTACTGCCTCAGTTTTAGCTGTACATTAATAAATGATCATCAACTCTGAATATTCTTACACATCTGATGTACAAAGTGTTTGAGTGTAAAACACTTTACAGACTGTTAAAGTTTAAAGCTGTAGTGTGTAGGCAGCTCAGTGTATTTATCCGTGTAAGACTCAAACCCTGTCTCCTGTACTTCAGAGGCCCAGCTGCAGGTGCAGAATGGGGAAGTGGAAGTGAGGTGGTACCTGTCGTCATTTGCTCCACCATATGTCAAGGTGTGTTTTGTTTTCCGTTCTTATCTCTCTTTTTTTTCAAGTAGTTTAATGTAGTTTTGCCTTTATCGAGTTATTTGACATGTAGCTTTTGTAGTCTTTTATTTTGTCTAATGACTCACTTTGGTAAATAACTTGTTCTGTACGTTTACCCTCATGATGTTGTTGATTTAATGCCGTGGCCGTTGTGTGATGAGATGTGGTCCTTTCTCTGTCGTTAGGGGGTTGACAACAGCGGATATGTTTACAGAGCCACTTACACGGCTTTCAGATGCTCCAGGGTGTCTGGAACCCTGGGAGCCAATGAGAAGATGGAGGTAGGAAATGACATCCAGCTAGACCAAGTTGTCACTAATGTTTAGAGCAACTCTATGAGGCTATGGGACGAGATTTAATGCACATGTTGTGGGTAACTGAAAATATCTTTATACATGCCCTTTGTAAGTGAGATGAGAACCATGAGAAAGGTCTGTGGAGTTGAAGTCACAGGTGTCCACTCCCAGAGGAGAAGCACTTTTAAAGTTTATACTTCTGCCTACTCCTTTTCAAACAGAAGAATGAAATTGTGTTATGTAATTATGGAGAATGTGCATATGTTTGAAATAAACTACACACTAATTTTGTTGGACTTGCTCTGCAAACCCACTGAACCATCACAGTAGGCCTCTAAAAGTGTGTGAGTTATGGTTGTGATTATTTCCTCCCATGTTGGACTTGCTCTCCCAGGTGCCCATTACTTTCCTGCCCAGGGACCGAGGGGACTATGCCCAGTTCTGGGATTTGGAGTGCCACCCAGTGTCCGACCCCCAGCAGAAAACCAGAATCCGCTTCCAACTCTGTGGCACTGTGAGGAGTCATTTAAGAAATGTACTGCTTTAACTTGCTGAGAGAAAATGTGCAGTGCAGATGGTGCTTCTGTGGTGAACGGGTTACACTAGTAATGACATTGCTTTTTTATTATGTGGGGGTTTAATTTTATTTAAAACTAGGAAAGAGTTCTCATTATTGTTTTCTTTTGGATTTGGTTACTAGTTGGTAAAATACTCTGATTCACTGAATTGTGCTGCTCAACAAATCCCTTCAAAATTTTCCTTCACATTCTCTTTCCTCTGTTTAGTCTCTGGCCTCTTTCTGTAGCAGAGACTGATGTAATGCAAATGTGTGATGCTATAAAGTTTCAGTAGTGGACCAGCTTACATGTTCCAGAGTGAACTGCAAAATGAACAAGTATGTTTAAACAAACTTAGTCCATTTTCAATCCATCTGCTACTTGAAAAGGTCCAACCAGTTCATCATTGATAATAGCAGGCCACATCATTACCCCTCCACCACCTTGCTGACAACCTCATCTCATCAGTTCACAGAACCTTTGAGAAATCAGACGTGTTGTGGCACTGGAGGCTGAGGGTTCCTGGAAGTTTCACACTTAATTATTCTCAAATCTCGTGCACTTAATTTTCAGAACACTATCTACGTTGTTAATATACATGTTATTTTTACTTTAAGTCGAAATTTTACTCAATATCAAAACTGTTCTACTAACCAGTTGTTTTGTAGTATAGAAATGGGAGGCAAACAGAATCTGAGGTTTTGTCTGTGTCTCTAAAGGGAACAAAGTCAGGACCAGTGGAAGGGCCTCAGGAAGGTGACTGCTCTCTGGTGAAAACAGAGGCCACAGTGAAGACCAGGAGGAGAACTGATGCCTCAGGAGGCAAAAACAGGTAAAATCTACCACGTTTAGCTAAAACTAAACATGTGTTTGACCCTCACTACGACCTCTGTGGTGAAACTTGGAAGCCAGTGTAGGAGATATCGGACTGGGTGGACTGAGAAATGATTGTCTTCTGTAACTGGACCCTCAGATTGAGGTGCCAGCAACAACAGTTGCATAAATTTCTGAAGCCCACTTAATGAGAACAAATAATAGCACTAGTCATTTGTGTCTTAATTGTATTGTATTGTATTGTCACTATTTAAAGTCAATTTTCTTTAAGAAACTCAGAAACGGTCATGACTTGATTTTAATGTACATATCTCATATTACGATGCTGGTTGTACTGTATGTTTCAGTTGGTGTGATTTGTTATTTCCAGCCAGGAGGAGGGTGTGCGGAGAGGTGTGTACTCGCCGCAGGACCTGTACACCTTCCCAGCCACACGGGTGGGTGAGTCCAGCACCCTGAAGGTTAACATCCGGAACAACTCATCGGACACCCACGAGGTGAGGCATGCCTCATGTCTCAGGAAGACATAGGATATTGTTTTGTTAGCTCATTGCAGCACATTCTGAAATACAGTCTATAGAGAAATATACAGTATTATTTTTCTAGAAAAGAGTTAAAGCAAGGAGCTCTGTAAAAGGTGGATTTAACATAAGTCTTGCGCTTAGTTTTATTTGCTTCTATAGATGTTTCAACAGTGCAGATACTAGTTCACCTTGTGTGTAGATACTGTTGTTGAATATATCTAATGGAAATGTGCATGACTGGCTTTATTTGTACTGAATGTTCAATGCAATAACAACCTTTTAACAGTTGTCAATGTGCTTTGCATGAATTTGACATTTGATGTGTGGCTTCTCTAATTGACTTGCAGCTGAAATTTGTAAACCCTACAGAGCCCTTCCACATCAAGCATTCCAAATACACTCTGAGGTGAGTCCAGTGGTTTTCTCTCTGAGAGAAACTCTCCATTCTGCCCCTTTTGGTTGTAGCTGGGTCATCCCACTGGAAATCAGAAGCTTGATTACTGCTTACATGTTAGTGTTTTCTTGTATTTGTAATTCTGTTTGAAAGGTTTTTGTCATCTGTTCCTACAGATGGTTTGCACTTAATTTATCTAGTGAAAGCTAGATCATAAGCTAGTTATAGATGTTTAGTCAAAACATGCTCTATGATGTAACTTGTAGCCTGTGTAATGTCATTTTCCCATTACAAATGCTCACTATGGGAGGTCGTGTGAGATGTTGGGACCCAGAGGATGACGTTACTATGCACAGTATGGTACACACTTAAGGCCTTGTGGAGTACTGATGTGTTGCCTAACTAAATCCTTTAGGAAGGGTTTCCTGGCCACAGGTACTAGCTTTGCTGTGCTAGTCTCTGACTGGGACTGTGTTCAGAATGGGCACGCGTATCGTATAGGTATCTGCTTACTGGTACATGTCATGACATTTTTGTCTTCACTGTTGCCACAACCTGAACCTGATCCAGCCCATGCAGTTGGTGTATTTTGAGCCTTGCTGTGTGTGGGTTCATTATAGCTTTGTGGTGACCCAAGCATGTTGAGGCTACTGTCATGTCCACATAATTTTATCACTTCGACATTGAACAGTGTACCCAAGTTGCTTCATTCAGTGTCTTTGTGACACTGTAACAGTTTATGTGCACGTAGGTGAGTCTTCTTTTTCACTAGATTGTTTTGAGATGATTAGTTTTTGTTATAACCTGTTATGACCCATAGAATTCAATCCTGATGTTATTATGTGAAGAAAGCATGTGCGTCTGTTATAGTGCACGTGTTATGTGTTCATGTTCTAACATTTCAGATTGAAATAACTGCCTATTGTCTCCTTTTTTTTCTCTTTCCCACCTATTAGATCACAGCACTATCTGAAACTACCCGTCCAATTCAAGCCCAGTACTGCAGGCAGACACACTGGCTTGCTGCTCATCCAGTCAGAAACAAGTGGAAGTCTTGTTATCCAGCTGACTGGTGAGGCATTGCCTTGAACTCTAAACCACCTCCACATTCTGACTGGCTATGTTTGGGTGGATTCTCCTCTCTGTACAACTCATCACAGGATGGACGAGAGTAACAGAGAGGAAAAGTGGGAAAGAAACACACACGTCTAAAGCTCAAATAAAAGTAACCCTGGACTTAATTTGTCGTCTTACGTTTGGAGATGTGTAGACTGCAGCTGATTAATTACAGATGACTGAGACTGTCCTGCAGACACAGCCATGCCTGTCTCTAGATAAGACACAGGTGTCATCAGCTCACCCGTGAAAAATGACTTGTTGTGACTGATTGATTAGTCCGCACCACTTCAGCATTTCACAGAATTAATGACTTTTGTCAATTGACTCTGGCATTTGCTTTATCCCTGAGTCATGTCACAAGGCAGCAGTGTTGTTGCCATGGCCTCTCAGACAGTAGCAGTGCCAGCTGGGATATGTTGTGGATTACTTGGAGCTGGTTACACAGGAATGCTTTTGTTTCTTGTTTAAAAATGCCACATTATGTTACCTTTCTGACATGTCACTTTGGATAAAGAGAGAAAAATAAGCTACTGACCACGTGAGATTCATAGGTTTTTTTCACGTTTTTCTTTTCAAAATAAAGTCTGTTGACATTTCATAGATTCTTCCTACTCTTCTGTGCTTGTGTGGTTTCTGTGGCCTCTGATGATGATTGTCATCATGCAGATCCCACCTGCACAGTGTTGGACTTCCCACCAACCTCCGGCACTCATTCCAAACAGTCCAGATGTACTTGATGTAGTCATGATCAGCACAGCTTGCCAGGCCTGCTTATTCTGGTTACCATGGTAAAATAGTGCCAAACACTGTTTAGTCATAGAAAATTTGCTCCTCACTTCCTTTGTTGGATCTTAGGCAAATAGCGAAACTTTTTGGAACTGGAATAACATGTAAAAGACATGTTGTTAATCTGCACAGCCTGACAGCACGTTGGAAATGAAGAACACTAGTGTTGAGCAGTCATTTCCTGTTTAAATAGTGTTTTATTATGAAGGCTGCACTCCACATGCCCTGGAAACTCTCCTTAAATAGTTTGATTAACAATTTGCACATGCTTTAAATAGTATATTATGTAATAAATGACTTGTATGTACACTTTTTAAATAAAGTTTTTCCAACCATATTGCTGCAGAGGGGTAGTCATTGGACAATTTACTTAAAGAAATACATTTATTTGTCTCCATGTTAACTTTAAACCATCTATTGTTTGTTGCAGAAAACGACTGTAAAAAAAGAAAAGAAAAAGTGATTGTCCTTATTAAAGATTAGGACTAAATTTAACAAAAAAAAGTACAAATAGCAGCTAAGTTATACCAAGCATAACACATCCAAAGCTGGCAGCAGTTGATGCATGCATGTTGATCCCTGACCTGTGTGAGGAGAGACCAGTTGCTACTTAGGTTGCTGTGTTAAGCGGGACCTGCGTGTGTCGCCAAAGCTTCACCTTCAGCTCGGCTGTTCGCAGCATGTACAGTACAGTAATGCAGCTGGGCTTTATTTTGCTCCCCAGCCTGGAAACCACTGTAGTGCAGTTTGACTTGACATCTATCGACACAACATCACAGACTTTAAACAAGCAGAAGCGGCGACTGAGCATATTAGCGTCGGCCTTTCCAGGTAGGAACCCTGCGGCATTTGTCTTATTTATTTTTGCACTCTGCTGTCTTTTATTGCTGCGCTGCTTTAGTCGTAGGCGGCTGGAGGAATGTTCTGGTTTTGCTAGCTGCCGTGGCTGCCCGCTAGCAGGGCTGTCCTACGCGGGGTCCGACTTCGGGCCAGACGGTGGAAGTTGCTGTTTCGACTTGGAGCCGCTTTCCAAGCTGCGCCAGACGGCGGAGCTAAGCTAACGCAGCTAAGTTAGCTGGAAGCTGGCTAGCCCTGGCTGCCGTCCATCACCCGCCGGGGACACAACACCAGCCCGCTGCGTATCTGTCCCTGCTGGGTACCGCTGCCTCTCCCACTCACCGTGACCTCCGTGTTAGCTGTGACATTTATTACCCTGGGTGCTGCCTGATAGGAGTGTTTTCCTGCGTGGCCAGTGTGACGTTAGCTGTTTTTACCTTGGATTTGAACAAGCTAGCTGGAAAGCTAGATCAGAAATTCAACACTTGAGCCGTCAGTCATGTTTAAGGCCAGAACTTTTTATACTAACGAGACACGTGATGCATGGGATGTATTGATGTCACCAAGTAGCCTCATCTGGGATGAGTTTGCACAGAGCTGGGTGGGGTGAAAACCATCAACACAGTACTCTCAATTTAAAAGTAATCCTCATTTTAGTAAACCTACACACTACACACTTCCCTTTCTTTTCATCTTCTTCTGTGAGATTAGGAAGATGTAAACACCCAGTTCCAAACTTGACCCTGACACATATGTTACAGTAAAAGTTCTCTCACTGTGGAATCTGTTACATTTCAGTCCAGTTCTTTCTTTCAGATATTTTTTTCTGTGTTCTGCTAGAGAGAGCTCATGTACATGCTTGGCTGTGTTATGTTGCTTCACTGCCTAACTGCAGCTGTCCTGCCACTGCCTTGTACTGCCAAGGTCTGAGGTTGATGTTTTTTTTGTGTTAGTCTACCTCACTTTGTTTGGCTATGATCCCCACCCTTCATAACACACTCACACTCTCTAACTGTTTCTCAAGTTATTGTGAGTTTTAATGCTTGTGTCAGGCTCGGCGTCTGTGGCACTAGGCATGTGTGAGCATCTGGTGCAGGTGCTGTTATGTTTTGTCTCTGCTGCAGTACTGAGTGGGGTTCAGTAGGAGGACACCTGTGCATAATGATATCGATTATGATCACCTGGAGGAGATTTTCAGTTCAGATGTCAAAATGTCAGATTGTTTAAGATTGAGACTGTTGCACTGTCTACTACACAGGCTAATGCTGATGTCTGCTTTCCATGTCTTCTTTCTATGTTATTTCTGGTAGCATTAGGACAAACAGTGCACTGTACTTGCTACAATTTATATTTGTGTAGCACGAAAGACGTCTGATACAAAGTTTCCTTTCCCTGATAATCCATTAAAGTCAAAATTATTCTTACAGTGCAATCTAATTATTTCAAGAGTCAAGTGCAAGGATGTAATATAAATGCTTAAACATTTTGGGGGTTGGCTGTTCAAGCAAAAAAAAAAAAAAGGGCGGCGGAATTACTCTGTGTGTGCATCTTCATAAATAAGCATTGTATATTTTGATTGGGTGAGTGAAGTGATGTACACAAACATAATGGTTACTCATTTATGGTTTTACAGCATCAAAAATTTCTATTTAAGTATTCACTTAATTCAGTACTGTATAAGTCCTTTTGGAAACCAATTCCAGTTTTAAGTCGTCTTGAGTCTCTACAAGCTTCTCAGACCTTGATTTGTGCAGTTTATCTCTCTCAGGCTCCATCAGATTGGATCGGAAGTATGTGGGCCTTGGTTGAGCCACTCGAGCTCAGACAGAGACTTGTCCTGAAGCCTCCCCAGTGCTGTCTTATGGCTATATGCTTTGCCATGTTGAAAGGTGAACCGTCACCGCCTCATGCCATCTCAAGGATCTCTGTATTTGTGTGCAGTCGCCCTGCTCTCGACCCATACCCTGAGAAGATCTCCCATAGTGTGGTGCTCCCTACCATTCTTCACTGAAGGGATGGTATTAACCAGGTGATGAGCAGCTATAAAATCCTGGTTGATGGAGTGTTGCTGAGAGGTTCGTCCTTCTGCCAGATTCTCCTGTCTCTGCAGGGCACTTCTGAACTGTGACCACTAGGTTCCTGGTTACCTCCCTGACCAAGCTCCTTTTTGTGTGGGAAAGTTCAATACTCCTTCTATTTCACAATTATTGAGGCCACTGTGTGCCTGTGAACACTCAAAGCCTTAGAGAAAAGCTTTATACTCTTTGTCCTGATCTTTGCCTCACTGCAGAAAGTTGAGAACTCCTTGGACCATATCACATGGTCATCATCGGCAAATGTGAGGTGTTTCAACATTATAGTTACTGTGAGGATACATCACAGCGTATTTGTATGCGAGTCCAATATTGAAAAACTAGCATGCATACTGCAGATTGTTTAATTCAGTCTTTATTTAAACCAGACAACACACAGAGGGCCAGCGTTCCCTTTTTTTTCTAAGGTCAGCTCTGTGTGCAGGCTAAACTGCAATCATCCAGTCTATTAATATGTAAGTGAATAAAAACCATCAAGTCATGAAATAATAATTAAGAAGGAAAGTTGAGGAGAAAGTCAGCGAGCAGACGGGTGTATTATTAGCTCCACTTCTGTGTTCTCTCGTCTACCAGGTTGTGCTGTGTGTCTGCTTCACTTCAGCTCACTGTACAACTGCTTCTCAGAGCCAGACGTCTGTGTCCATCTGTTCGTTTGTATTTCTGTCTGTCTCTTTGTTCTTACTAGTCTGTGTGTGCGTGTGAGAGACTGTAACTGACCGTCAGTCAGGGTGTGTGTGTGTGTGTGTGTGTGTGTTTCACCCTTTGCCGATTAGCGGCTTCGGCGAGAGACTGAGTGTGTGTTAGACAGAGGAGGGATACTTCATGGGGCTTGTCTGCAGCTGACGGATCAGCCTTAACCTGAACTCCCACAATCGTGTTACACACACACGGCACTACAGCTCGGCTACACACACACACACACACACACACACACGGCACTACAGCTCGGCTACACAGCTCGGCTACACACACACACACACACACACACACACACACACACACACACACACACACACACACACACACACACACACACAC
>JAUMHL010000009.1:22270864-22307899 GCA_032362345.1 Sandelia bainsii
GCTACACACACACACACACACACACACACACACACACACACACACACACACACACACACACGGCACTACAGCTCGGCTACACACACACACACACACAGACGTGCAAGACGTGAGCTCCAGCCAGTTGTTGATAACACAGCCCTGTCTCTCTCACAGTCCATGCCACACACCAACTTTTGACAGCATTGTGTTGCAAAGCGAAGGCGCGAGACTGGCAAAAATGAGTGCCAGTCTGCACCAGTGTGTGTGTGTTTGTCATTGTATGGAAAAATACACTGCCTCTTATTGTGTGCCTGCGGTAACTGCTGTCTATGGGACTTTATGGAGTAAAAATAATAGCATAACAGACTGAAGAGCTGCTCTGGCATCCTGGTGTGTACAGAATAAACCCAACACATCTCATTCAGAGATGGTTTAACTTATTCTTTTGTAACTGTTTTCTTCATGTAATTATCCTAAATAGATTTGTCATTCTGAATCAATTAATTAATGAAGGAAAGTTCATTATGTTTATTATTCTCATTATAATCTCTATAATAACTTCAGATGTTTTGGAAAAACTTGATATCTTTTGTAATTTAGGAGCCCCTAAAAAAATCTCCATTACATATGTGACATGTTCTTTGAAAAGCACTATGAACAAGATTTGCTTTACTTCAGCCAAAATGCGACAAACATTTTTCATATCTCTATCTGGCATTTGTGCACTGTTAGCATGCTTAGACTATCTGGTGGTGCTATCAGGTCACAGACAGTGTAGCCTTTTGACAAATGTAAAGACACAGCAGCAGTTAGAAATGTAGCTAAACTATGGCTGAATCTCACAGTGACATAATGTACCATCCCTCTGATTGGGAACACCAACAATGTCCTAATCATGTCACACGTCCCCTAAACGTCTTAAGCAATGAGAAATACTCTTCCCCATTGTTTGCTTCAATGTGCTCTGTTGTGCCATGGACAACTTTGCCCTTTTTATTATGGTCATCGTGAATAAACACTTCTATTTCCAGCTGACGTCCTCCGTCCTCTTTTCTGTAAAGCTTTTTGCTTAGGAACCCATGTAGCTCTGACATGCTGAAGCTCTATAGGAGAGAAACTCTTCACCATTTGGCTTATAGCTCCAGCGCTCCCATAGATTGAGAGCATGCTAGAAATTGCAGTATAGAGTTGTTGATGAAGCAGTTAAGCAGCAATAGAAACAACCAAAAATCGCCGGAGACAGCAATTTGATATTGTTTTACTCTTGAAAGCGAGTTTCACAAAAGACAAACAGAGCTTTGACTTGCTGCTCGAGTGCTTTTAATACAGTTTGTTCTTGTTTGGAGAGCGTCATTTAACCAAAAAGCTTAAGTAGCCATTTAATATTTAAGTGAATTCTCTGCTTGGAGAGAAGACCGAGAATGAGACGCACATTTCCCACTGAATCCGTTCCCCTGGGTTTTCCATTTTACACAAATTAAAGATTTACATTCTCTTTCTGTGCAAAGCACATCACAGCATTGTGCACTATGAATCTCGCTGAAAACTACAAAAAGCATAGTTCAGACAATAACTTTGTGCTCTGTGGGGAAAAGAAGCATCTTGCTCAATTCTTGAATAGTTGGACTTAATTTCGCCTGACAAACTGAAGTACAGTATTTCCAGTGGCTTGATGATGACTTACAGTATTTGCTGTGTGTGTGGGGTGAATGTACCCCCTCCTGAGGAACACTGCACTGAGTGCTGCTCTGCTGTTGTTTGCCAATTCAATAGACTGGGCTACAGAGGCTGTTAACACGAGCCACACACACCTGACTATCTCTGCACACGAGCGTCTTCTCCACTTCTGTGTGTGCTTATCTAAGAGTGTGTCCGGCTGGGGAGTGTGCATGTTCAGATGTCATCCATACTTCCATTTGTACATCTGTGTGAGTAGTGTGTGTCTGTTTGTGTACTTAACAAAGCCCACAAGTTAGTGTCTGGATCTTTTGTTTGAGCTCTGTGCTGTCGAGTGCTCCTCACATGTCAGCAGGCTGACGTCTCTGCATTATTGATGCAGACTGTGATGGGGATATGCAGGACATAAGCTACAACTTAAAAAAAAAAAAATCCAAAGGTGCAGTGAACTCTGGCTGAACTTGCAGGGAATTGAGCAGCAGACACCAAAGGTGGGCGGGACTACAGTGTAACACAGAGGGAGCTGAGAGACAACCTGAATCTGGTGACATGACAAGTTCACCAGTGCATTTTAATGAGCTCTGGTCCCAGAGTGAGACTGAGATGATTAAATTTAGCTCATGGGGCCTGAGAAGTTTAAGGAAGCTTCTGCTTTATATAGCTGCTGAACACCACTTAGTTCTTCAGTGGAGAAAAAAGATTAAAATCACATACTGTAGCTTCAAAAATCAGTTAGACATGTAACTAAATAAACACAGAAACACACAAATAATAATTTTAGTTTTTTCTATTCCCAAAGAAAAAAAAAAGTAAGTAGTGTTAGTAGTAGTAGCCCAGTTTCTCTGGGCCAGGAACAGCCCAGCACTTCATAGGAAACTGTTTTCATAACCTGCCCAGTATTGGTAAGTTCTCCCTCAAAAATGTTACGTTGTTGACGTCAGTAGAATATTGTAGATGTAACAGTAGTCGGTCCTTGTACTATACTGTGCTTTATTGCAGTGGTGTTAAGTAACTAAATACATTTATTTAAGTTGTACACTTAACTAAGGATATCTACTTTACTTGAGTATTTCCATTTTCTTCTACTTCATACTTTGACTCTAGATTTTAGAAGTAAATATTGTACTTTTACTCCACAACATTTCTTTGATTTGCACTATTTACTTTTCAGAACCTAATTTATGAAAGAAAATAAAGACTTTATTGACCCACATTATAATCTGATAATATCATATCAGTAGATGTGCTATGAACCATTTTGCATGATGCGTACTTTACTTTTGTTACTTCAAGTATGTTTTGAGCTAATACTTTTGTACTTTTACATAAGTAACATTTTGACTGCAAGATTTTTTTTTCCATTTCAGACAGAGGGTCAGAAGAAGTACTGCATAAAGGCCTAGGCAGTTTTTGGAAATGTAAATCATCAAATATACTGCAGTAGAGCCTCAGAATAAAACTATAACCCTGAAATCATATGTAATATGGCCTCTTTAATATTAGGTGAAGGTGGACTTGTTATCAAAAATAACCTCTTCTTTCTTTCACCACAGACAAGTTGCTGAGTGATTGGCATCCGTTACCATACCCATTATATTGTGTTCTTTCTAATCCAGCCCTGCATTATGCTGCAGGTTCACTGCACATCTCTGGCCACAAAATACACTCCAAATAAGAGGGCATGCCTTTTGTGCTCACTGTGTGCTGTTTGACTGTACTTTGAACACACCTTTGTATCATTTTTATATTCAGCCATTCCTTTTTTATATATATATGCGAGTGAAAAGTGACTTTTCAATAGTCTTCAGTTGGAATGTTTGAAATGCTGCACTTTTGAATGCATACTTTTCTGGTCAGAGTTCAGCCATCATACAAATCTGAATTCTAATATAACATTTTTTTGTATTTCTGTTTATGATTAAGATGTTCTTTGAATTGCAGAAACTAGCAGATTCCCAAAACTGGTAATGCTGATGAGACATTGCATACAAATTAGCAGATGATGTTGTTTTGCTCTCAGGACAGAAGAAACTATTTAAAGCTGAAATGATTTCATTTCTATAGTAGTCACACACCTTATCCTTCAGTGTTTTTACTTTATTTTTTATTATTTTCAACATTGTACATTGATAATGAGGAAACTGAAATTATGACAGAACAAATATGGAATTATGTAGTCAACATAAAATGTATTAAATAACCCCAAACATGTGTTATATTTTATTACTTCATTATATTTTAGATTGTCCACAGTAGCTACATTTAGCTTGGCAACACTCATGGCGTTCTCTCATCAGATTCATGAGGTGGTCACCTGGAATGGTTTTCAATTCACAGACTGACTTGTCAAGAGTTAGTTTCTTTCCTTCTTAATGTGTTTTAGATCATCAGCTGTCTTGTGCAGAGACAACTGGGGTGGGTACAGAGTCATTAGTGCTATTAGTGCCACTACAACTACTGTACAAATCCATATTATGGCAGGAAACACTCTATTAATACACTATGTTAATAAATATCAGTCAATCTGAAGACTGTCCTTTGGTCCGATAAGTCCAAATTTGAGACTTGTTTCTAGCCACAGGTAGAATATGTACACCTCCAGTGCTCAGTGGAATCAACTACTAGCAGTGCTAATTGTGATACATTTTTCTAAATCCTCATTCCAGTTCACAGTCAAAGACCTTTAGGAAAATACACTTTTAATTTAGTAATTGTATTCATTTCTAGTGATAGATTAATGTAGTTTATTCAATGACGACATAAGCTGATGGAAAGAGCTTGTCAGGCTTGTTCATTTACCAGACTCAGTGTCATGTCATGACAACATGTATACACGTTATAGAGTTTAGTTTTATGGTAATAAAAAAAGCCTAAATACACAATAAATGACATTAAAACAGTTAATAAATTCTGAGCTTTATGTTGCTGAAAGTTTCATATTTTAGAAGTATAATGATGCATATTATTTAAATGACTGTACATCAAATGAATGTGTCCTGCAAATTAACACTACTAAATGCAACTGCACCAGCAGATAGAACAGGTGAGATTTATGATGGTTCACTGCATAACTTCAATAAACACTGTTCTTTGTTTACACAAGCACAAACATTTAGAAGTCTACACATTCTTTTAAAATGAGGCCCCTGGTTTGGAAAAAGTGTCTTTGTAATAAGACATACATATATATTCTACCAATTAAATAAACCCTGTATGTGCATAAACTACTTAATGTAATGCAGCCACGTGATATTTACAAGAAAGAATTATTACTTTCTAATGAAACAGATTTATATATTATGTTGACTACAACAGTTGAACTGACCTGAACATTTCCATCAACTTATTTTGACAGTGAATCAACAACATTAACGTGTCATAATAAAGGAATAAAATTACTAAACTGAAAGTGTATTTTTCTCAAGGTCTTTGACTGTGAACTGAAATGAGGATTTATAAAAATGTGTCCCAATTAGCACTGCTAGTAGCTGATTCCACTGAGCCCTGGAGGTGTACATATTCTACCTGGTACTGGGCAGCTGAACTCAATGAAGGGTGTACACGTCTCATTGTTAGTGTTTGTTTGTCTTTGTGTGCATGTGTTCATGTTTGCTTATAGTGTATAATGAATCCAGGGGTGTATTTAGCGATTTGGAGACTGGACGCAAATCCCAGACAGGGAACTTCCCCTGTTCTGGGAAAAGAAAGCAGTTACGTTTCACTGTATTTGTTTTTCCCATGCAGACTTCTCCACAACACTAAAACCACTAGGTGGTGTTAATGTTGTGGCTGATTGGAGGAGATACACGGGAAAAAAATGTTTGTTCAGTTTTGCCTCATTCAGTTTCAGTTTGTCGTCTACTGTGCTACAGACTGTAATGTTCATACATTTTTTAATGCTGCTGTATGTTATGTGGAAGCACCAAAAAAAATCCAGATTATTGTGTCTCACCTATAATGTCTGGATTACTACTTTCTGTACTTTCTACCACTTTCTGTACTTTCTACTACTGACAGGTCAGATTGGCTGTTTATAAGCTACAGTTAAATCATTTATTGCACAGTAACCATCCTCTGGCTGAATCCTGAGCAGATTCCAGCAGAGCTATGAGGATGTTCATTTTACTGTCAGTACATTTTTCTGTCACCTCGGTTGTGAGCATCTGAGACCTGAGCTGGGCTTGGTTTCCCGTTGGGTTAGAGCTCTCGTTTTTTGAAAATGAATTGATTGATGTCAGGTTTGGGTTGGCTTTCCATGGGTCCGTTTGGGTCGGGTCCAAAGTTTTGGACTCATGAAGACCTACAGAAGTAGATGACTGAGGATGTCGTGAGGATGAGTGTGAAATAGCAAGTATACATATAATACAATAAAGTCTGTCTGAGCACAGATAGTTAAATTGTCAGAGGAGAGCTCTCTACTGTCAGAATATAGTCATTGTACAGGGTGATGTCTGTTGTTAGGAATAACTTTCTGTACCGTTCCTTATCACAGCAGAGCTGGAGAGGTCTATGACTAAAGCTGCTTCACTGTTTGACCAGCGCTGGAGAGGATGTGAGCTGTTCTCCATGATTGTTCAACAGTTTGTTTAACATCCTGCTCTCTACCACCTGCTCTAAGGGTTCCAGTGAAGTCCCCAGCACAGTCTGCTCTGTCCCTTCCTGTAGACAGATTGTGTGCTGTATTTCCAGTCTGTTGTCAAAGTGAATTCCCAGGTATTTGTACCCCTCCAACACCTCTACTTCCTCACTCAAAATGGAGGGGGTGTTAAAGCTGCTTCTTATCCTCCTAAAGTCCTCAACCATTTCCTCACAGAGCTGCCTCCTTTGTCCAGGTGCGAGCTCGCTGGAGGAGGTATATGATGGCATCATCTACTCCAACCTGGGCGCGCTAGAACTGTAGTGTGTCTAAAGATGTTTCAACCTGGGACTTCAAATGGGTCAGTACCTGTCTTTCCATGACACATGCTTCATGCTTCATGTTGTTAAACTGGAACTGGTTCTCCAGAACTTTACTCTTCTTGATATAAACAAACACACTGGTGACCATACCCAGAAAATAACTGTGGTACATGAAAGAGGAATTCTTTCCCTAGTGAGGAAAAGAACACATTTCTTTTTGAAGGCAGAAGACCTGACCTGTATCCAACTTGACCATTTATTTCACTTCCTGAAAGCAAACCAACCCTAAAACAAGCAGGAAGTAAAGACAGCTGTCGTAGAGGAAAAGAGAGTAAAGAAACCCGGCATCTGGTGATGTTTGTGGGTTTCAGATTCAGGCAGTCAGTGAGTGCAAAGGATTTGCAATCAAGCATTAATGTTGACTATTTATGTTAGTACTTATATATATAATATTATATTATTATTATTATAATATTTTTGATCCATCTACCTATCTTCCTTGCCTAAGGGTCCTTTAGACATGTCATGCAGGTTTTGTGTTTGTTAATGTAAGATAATATGTGTTCCTATTGGCCGGTGGAGGCTTCTGAAGGTTAGTTCAGGTTACTGGTTGGTGTGTGTGTGTTGGTGTGGAAGATGGGACAGCCTCAGAATCACTGCCAAGACCTTCAGGGAACTTTTCCTGTTTCTGAGTCTACAGCTTTAATTGCTGGGAGTCTTTGTGAATACCAAGGGACAGCACTAACTCACTTCCTTTCTTCTAGTCTCTCGCCCCGTCTTTCTCGCCTTCATTTCATGTCTGCTTTTTTCCTTTCTTGCCCTCTCAGAGAGTCTGGTTGTGTTTACATCTTTGACTTCATGCTGCAGGTGGGTGGTGCAGCGAGCAGCAGTCTGAAGTCATTATGACAGTAGACTGGAGAAGTTTTAAATTTTCCAGGCAGCCCTTTGACTGAATTGTTCTTTTCGCTTCATCAGCCAGCAGTCCACTCATTTAAGTCCTTGAAGTGGTGTACTTCTTGTGTTTAGTTCTTTCAATAACCTTTGAGAAAAGCTTGTGTAATTCAGTGCATTGAAAATGAACACTCAACACTTAATGTAAGTAAGTGCTGCATTGTAGGTTTGTAAAACATTTAAGTCACACAGATAAACCCAGAAATAGTTTTCATCTGTCTGCAGTTCCCCCCTTCTTCAGAGCTTTGCAGCATCTTTGAGCTATTTTTTTTATTTGGGTTTTACATCCCGCAATTTACTGTTGTGGTACAGTTGTCAGCTTAGTCATTAGTATTATTTTCTGAAAGTAAAGAAATAAGAGAAACACCTTCCTGTCAAAGTTGCTCAGTGCCTCATACTCAATACTCAATAGAGATTCTTCACACTTCTGGATCCACCCGTAAAAATGACCCAATTCCCCATGCAGCATGTGTATTAGCACTGAGTAGTCTGACTTCCTGTTGACTTCCTGCACACATGAATGGGACATAATTAAATTATCCTATGGCTTTTAGACTTTCCAGATGATAGTGGACCAAATATCCGCCCTGTCCTCACCAAGGTCGGCGGTGATAAAGGAGAGCTGCTTTGCAGTTCTAGACAACATGCAACGCTCAGTCACATAATTAAGCTCAATCATTACATAAAATGAGTGTCAGTAAAGACTGGCAAAGATGTCTCAGTTCTGCAAATGTGTGTTTTTCTTGTTACAAAATTAGGTTTGGCATCTGATTGTCTTGTAAAATTGAACCATTAAAATATTCCCCCGAATTGTTAAGATTAACCTGGGAAATTTGTAGTTCACAGACATCAAAAATACTAATTAGCGATTTCATATTGCTTTACTAAAATGTACATAAGTATGCACAGTATGGTGCTGTGTTGCTGTTCACATCTGGAAGTTGGAAAGGAGCCTGTCTCTTCCTCCAGTAGTTACTTACATCTGAAAAGAATGGCACAAACTTACTACAGCAGTGGGGGGAAACATCTGTTCTTTGCAAAGCATATTATCACCTCTGCATTATGTGTGTGTGTGTGTTTGTGTATGAGATGCCACTTATTTCTGCAGAGCACTGCAGTCTTGTCTTGTCAACTGGCAACTGTGACAGTACTTTCTGGGGCGTCAAGTCGAACACCACACTTGTGCACACTCACATTTAGACACATTAGGTGATGGAAATGCCATAAATCTGTCAGTGAGAAATGAGCTTAGTGCCACCAGTGGGGGCTGAGGGGGTGTACTCCTCAGTGACGTGTGCACTATAAAATCCCACAGATTATAAAAGCTGTTCTGTTGCGTGGAACTGTGTGTATATGCCTCTGACTGCACATGCAACATGTTGAGGAACCATCCCTCACACGCATGCTAACTAGTCTGTCTATGACTTAATGCATTTGTGTCCCTAACCCTTAACATCACAACTAAATGCCTAATCCCAAACCTTGCCCTAACCCTAACCCAGACCAGTCAATGATATTCCATCTCTTTACCCTGAGAAGTCCTGGACTAGAGCTAAAATTAGTCACCTGGTGCTGAACTGTGGCTCCTGGGTTTCCACTGAAAAAGCCAAGCCAAATACATTAGAGTGAAAAGGGTTCATGTGTACTACAGTGCATATTCATTTTTAGACAGGTGTATTTAAAATGAATCTGACATCTAAAAATCCTACCACTTACAAAGGCTGAATAAGCCAGAATAAAGAGGATGCACAGAGAGAGTGAGATGGAGGGACAGATTGGTTATAGGTGTGTTGTGGTGGTGTGGTGCTGCAGAGGAGGGAAGTGGCAGCCTTCCTGTCTCACACTGTGTGTGACGTGAGCGGATCATAAAACCTGCAGTCTGGTTACTGGCAGTCACGTCCCACGTCTACCTGCTTCCAAAACTCTCCATCCAGTCTAGCTGTCCTCGTGTCCATCTGTCCCCTCTGTATCCGTTTACCCCGTTTCTCTCACCTCCCTGTTACTGGTCTCTAATCTCATATCTACATATGCTCATGTGTCAGACTGTCTTTCTTTTTTTTTTGTAGCCCGTCAGTCAGCTCATCCTGGAAACATCACGCTCATTCATACATAGTACTGTAAGAAGTGTGCAGGCTCTGAATAGGAAAACATCACATGAGGCTATCAGTGAAAATAGAATGCATTCAGGGCGACTGGCTGCCATTTAACTCTTAGAACTGGGTTCTGCATAGTTGCCCTTGAGCTAGATAGTCCTACTACACTGACAGTGGTTATTAGTAACAAATGTAGACTTCAGGTACATACTGTAGGTTACAGCAGGTTCAGAAGGAATTCTGACCTATTTTCCTTTTTATTAACTCCAGACTGCACAAACCTTCATTGTATTATACACTGGCCGTGTTTGGAAACTGAAATCTTCAGGCCTGTCTCTATATAATTTATTCAAGTTCTGAGTCTGCGCCTTGGTTTTGCTATCCAAAGACATTTCAGAACTCATCCCAAAGCAGCTGAGCATTGTCACGGTTGCTGGCTGTTGCTCTTCCACGAGCAGTCCAGTATGAATTATGTTCTCCAGTTCTCCATGCATTATGAGAACTGGATACTGGAGTAAAACATGGCGACTACGCACTTCACTGCGTAAACTGCTTGCTTCTACTGGCTACCAGGTTCATTTTCTGCTTTGTGCAGCCCACTCTACACACGCACTAGTGTTTCTGCACACTCTCATTCACTCCATTGTATTGACATTGTTGTGACATCAAGAAGATAAAGGGGATGTTTGGGTTTTGGCCTGGTGGAATGGGAATGACAAGTTTGAATTTCATTAATTAATGTTGTGATTAGGGTGCAGTTATGAGCATCACAGTTACAATATCAAATTTGTAGGATAATTTGTTTCTTAATTATCTGCATATTTGCCCTTGCATGTTTGGTCGGAACCACTGTCAGTCCTGTCAAGAACCATACACAGTACCTGAGGGGTAGTCAGAAGTGCTATGTCTGGTGCACTGGACACTGATGTAATTGTTCCTAGGCAATGAACAACATAATATTTCTTGTGTGGGGTAAGGTGTGTTGATGAATATGTTTTAAATTTTAAATAAATTGTTTTTTAATGACCCAGTCAGAAACAGACTACACTAAAAGCCCCAGGTAGTACCAGCAAAGATCTAACCCTAACCCTGTGATTTGTTAGTGTATCTCTCTCAGTGGCATTTTCTATCCTGCAAATCAAAACACACCAGCTAAGGTCAGCACAGTTTGGTGCAGACCACACTATAGCATCTCATGCCATTCTCATGCATGCCAGTTTGTAGATGTACATGCTCTAGCAGCATATGGCGGCAACATGCTGTCAGGGGAGCTTGTCCCCTGGCCTGGCCTCCCCAGCCCTGGGACAGATGGCACTGGGCCCCGAAGAGCAACTGTGCCGCTCAAGATACTCAGCCGACTCCCTCTTACATTGGCTCTTCCTGTCTGCCTGGTGGCCTCTTTTCCTGCAGCGTCTCTTCACATGCCAAGACTCTTCTGTATGCCGGTGGACACTGATTTGATTTGGTTTCCATTGAAGCAGAATGGGAAAAGCCTAATTTAAAAGAAGAAAATGTACACACTATCACAGTTTTATCATTTAACTGATGATTACACAGATTCAGGTAAGAGATGGTGACAGGTACACAGCCCAGCCTATGATATGGTCATGCTCCTTTTCTGGCAGCAGTAACCATGTTTCCTGCACTGTGAAGTGCGCATTTGATAGTACATTTACAGTAAGCGCACTGAACCAACCGGCTAAGAGGAGTTGTACTTGTGTTCTATTTTCTTAGTGCCTACATATTGTTTGTGTGTTGTTTGTCACTCTGTTGCTGTTTATTGTTTCCACCAGGTACCCAAAACGAATGCAATATCTTTATCTTAGGGACGCCATGATGGATTTTCATGAAGTTTGGCACAAATGCCCACTTGGACTCAAGGATGAACTGATTACATTTTGGTGGTCAAAGGTTAAAGTTCAAAGTCACTGTGACCTCATGAATGTCCCATTCTTGTCGACACTACTGTAGCCTATATGTCAGAAATGTCTGGAGAGAATTTTATTACAACCATGGCTTGTATGCTTCTGGTTTAATGCTCGATGTGGTAATTGTAGTTGGTTTTGGAAAGGGAAAAATACACCAGGGGTTGCAGCATCTACGACTCTTGTATCAGTATTGTAGCCATGTCCTTCACCATCAAAGAATCTATTAGCTTGCATTCAACCCATAGAGGATGTGTACATCTGAGCTCCTCCACTGCAAGAAACCCCGAGTGACTTCTCAGCAGTGTCAAACCACTGCTCACCTCTTTCACTGTGTTGTTAGGCTGCAACACAAAGGCTTTGTCTCTGTCTTTGCTCTCAACAGAGGAAGTGAGTCAGTCTTAAAGTTCATCACTGATGCTGTGCACGCCCTCAGAAACACACACACTCATTAAACAGACACGGCCTGTGCTGCCACAGTCATATATACACTTTACCAGCTACTGAACGTGGTACTTTTTTTTGCCCTGTAGTAGAACTGATGCATTTGATTATGATTGAGCAGTGTAATCTGTCTCCAGCTCTGTCTGCACCTCGTGCCCTCTATAAGACACATGTACGGTATGTAATGTAATGTTTTCCTTTTTCTTCTGTTTGTTTTCTCTATTACAGTTTTATGGCTACTTATTTAAATTCCCTCTGTCTTGCCAGGCTGGGGTAAATGAGCGTATTGATAACTGCTCTGTTTGGTGTTTCAGTTCAGTCGCAAGGGATAGTAAAGTTCCTGAATTTACTGAATTCCTTTTTTGGTTGAGAATATTTCCGAATGTATGAGCAGAATCTCGATGTATTTATTCAGCATAGCCAATTGAAATTTAATTCCAATTCCAGTCACCTCTGTTGCTCGTCACCGAGACACACACACACACACACATACACACACACACACACACACACACACTGACTTTGTGTACACGTGCAGGTCTCCCTGCTCATTAACCTAACTCCATCGCCACTCATCAATAGTGCCATCTCTAGCAGCACACATACATCACTGGCATACAGCAGTCTGTCATGTGTGAAATGGGCTGTGGTTGATCCCTGCCCTTGGAGAAGAGAAAGGGTTTCAGCAGATGAGATGAGAACAGCTCTCTGAAGAGGATGGGAGGAGGATGAGAGAAAGAAAATTACAGAAGGACATGAGGGGGGGAAAAAGGGGGGGACATGGCAAGACGCAGCAGAGAGAGAGAACAGAATAACTGTATGAGAGGAGTTTTTCAGCAGAATATATGTAAAGGGGAATCTGGAGGAGAGGTGTACGGAAGATGAGATGAAATGGAAGTAATGTGCAAAGAAGAGGAGAAGAGTTCTGAATAGAGAGAAGGGGTAGATGTTGGAATGGAGGGTGGGGGTGATGGACAGGAGTTCAGCAGAGAGAGTGGGCAGAAACAAGAAATTGGGAGAGAAGACAAATACTGTTCCTCTAGTCTTCTAGATTTCAAAATCACTCCTCACATGTTTGATTTGTTTTTCAGCCATTCTAATATGTCTACTGCTTATCCTGTAGAGGGCTTTGACCCTTACATTGGGGACTGGGACATGGGGTCTGGATTACTGTGACCAACAACAACCGACATTGATTATGTCATCCAGGTATGATATCGTCACCCATATCAATCACTACCAGCAACAGAAATGCATTGTTCATTCATGTTCATATGCCAGTGTAGGCTCGTAAAGCTCCATGAGCAACATTTGTAAAGGGACACTGTGGAAAGCAAAGTCATACAGACATAATGACGTGGCTCTATATTGTCTCAGTAGCCCATGGAAAAGCAAACAGGTTCTTTGAAGGTTTGCGAGTTGAACCGGCACTAGCACAGCCTGGAACTAGAACCTGATTTGTGTTATTACAGATTAAATTGCTGACCAATTATTCAATCATCAATTATCAAATCTTTAATTAGTATAGTCATCTGGTGTTACACTCAAAGTAAGAAAAACAAGCCAGCCAATCAGATCTTTTTACGCAGGATTTGGAGTTGAAATCACCTTCCTCTGATAAGTAGGACAAGCCAATAGTTCTCCATTCTGCATTTCAAATTTTCAAACACCCTCAGGTTTTATCAACTCAGAGTACAGGTTTAAGTTAATTGTTTATTTATCCTGCTTTATGGAACAGGCTCCATGCAGGCAGGAAACTCATGCAAAAAAAAAAAAAAAGCCAAGGAGCAGGCGAAGTCCAAAAACAAGGACCAAATCAGGCTAGCAAAAACATGTCATTGAAGCAGAAAAGCCTACCGCTGGGATGAACATAAGACTATTTGGTAAGGTGAAGGTGGAAATGAGCTGATGAATACTAGAATGTAAATGGGTGAATGAGAAACAGGTATGTGGTAAGAATCAGGTGGCTGGAAATGGAGAGAAAGTACTACAAGGGCTTCTGGTGACTGGAGCAAGAATGGCAAAAGACAGGAAGAAGTTGTTTAAGTAAAATAACTCAGTCTGAAAAAACAGAATAAGGAATATGGCTTAAGGCTACAAAAATATATAAATATATGAAAATAGGAAATGAGGAATAGAAGAGGATAGATGAAAAAGGGGGATGAGGAGTTTTGTCAGGAAATGGGACAATGACAGAATAGCAGAACGATCAGGAAAGTATAGTACGTGCTTCAAAACAGACACATGCTTGAAGAGTTTGGACTGCTCTGGTAATGTAGGGGATAGTTCCTTCAGAAATTGTTCAATCATCTCAGGTTTACCTCTTGCCTCTTGAACCTAGTCTTTCAGGTCGGTTCTGCAGTGCAGGTCTATCAGCTCCATTTGAAGCTCACTTGAGGCACTGTCCACATCATAAGACAAAGGTCTGAGACTTATAGTCAGAAAAAGCTGGTCAATTTCCTGCTGTACCTGCTCAGTGGCAACAACATAGTGATCACAACTGACCTGCCTGATCCACAAGAGCCTGTCATTCTGGTTTAATAACTGCTGTCTCACTTCCGCTAACATACGACTTACATTCAGACCTGAAAATATGTTGTTAATACATTCACAACAGACGTATTCCAATCCATACCATCATCATGCCAGGGGACAGCTGCACCTGGCCTGGTCAGGCTCGTCCTCACCAAACCAACCATCATGTCCTACATTGATTGCATATTTTTACTGTATCATACTTGTCGGGGAAGCAGCAGGACGTATTTGTGCTTCAAAAGATATGTGTTCGAATGCGCCCAGACAACCTCGGGAACTGGTTTGAGTGATCGGATCAAAATCCGTCTAAATTATCAATTAAAATATTCTTTAAAACTTTAATAGGCTAATAATAATAAATACAATTTAATATTAAACATATCCAGAGCTGTGTGAAATTATCGGGACAGAAAACTGGGCCGCAAGCCAGAAGTTCGAGCTGTGGACGGGATAAGAAATGAAAGGATATGTGTGTAAAAAAGAGAAGAAGCAGTGGGCAGTTTTTAGAGTGTATAAAAAAAGAGAGTTAAACAGAGAGGACAGAAAAAGAGAGAGAGAGCGCATTGTGGGCACAGGCAGACAGAGACAGAGAGAGAGAGTGTGGCACTGCACCACTCTGCAGCAGCAACACTGACTGACAGGACGGCCGTAGCCTGACTACTGGCAGACTGTCTGAACTGGCTCGCATTAAGCATTAAGTTCATCTAGATTAGAGAGAATACTTATGATGTGACTGCTAGTGATGCCTTTTTTTCAGTCCGTGTGGTAGTAAACAACATCTCCCTGCTGAATGTCTCAGCAGTGCAGCAGTCAGTGGTTTGTCAATTAAAGCTGATTGTCTTTCCTCAGGATTCCCTCTATTAAAGATGCTCATTGTGCTATAAAATCCTCGTCTTTATTTCTCACCACTCTTCTTTGCTTGTCCAACCTTGAGACCGTGTCCTTTTTGTTCCCTCGCAGCACTCTGTAAACTTTGTCGACGGCTGTGATACAGATAAAGTCATAATTATCACCTCCGACGCACAGATGAGATGAAAACACATTACATCTGCAGCTGGAAGCAGTGCCGTGCTCACAGCGACAGATAGCCCGGAAAATACATAAATACACATCTTTGCTTTTGCATCTGCTGTACTCGTGCGTGAGGGAGAGGGGGAAGATAAATGACATTGGGATATGACAGCAGACTTACAGGCTGATAAAGAGGCCGTAATGTGTCTGACCAAGTGTCGTCCTTTCCTCACTGGGTCATGCATGATTATCTTCAGACGGGAAGGACCTGAAGATAATGCTCAGATAGGATCTCCACAGTAAACAGGGCCCCGACTTCACAAAGTAGCAACATTTGTTGGCTCTGCCACTGCAATGCAGCACTATGTTGTCCTCTCTGCTCCTCTGCTCCTTCTCTCTCTCTTTGTCTCTCCCACCCTCACTCTGTCTCTCACCCTTATCTCCCCACCATAGCACACTACTACTGCTTTACTTTCCTCGCTTGAGGGTCAAATGTAGAAATGATTCCGACATGAACCACAATCAGAAACTGTTGTGGTGCTTCATGTGAACGCAAGTGAAATATTTGTGTGTGCGTGTGTGTGTGTGTGTGTTTAGTGGGTCTGTGGGAGAGATGCAAAGCCTGCAGAGATAAGCTGGGTTTAATTGTGTATACAAGCTGTAAGCTGGCTTTCTTCTTTGAGCAAATCCACTTTCTCCCATTTTTTCTCTTTGGGCAGATTCTTCATTCAGGCAGTCATGTGTGTTCAATTTTCTCTTCATGTGTGAGTTTGTTATTAACATTATATAGTTATAGTCGCTGATTAACTATAATGGCTGCATCGAATTTTGTAAAGTACGAGTAGTGTAGTTCAGGTAACTACTATGTCTCGATTTCAGTGGATTTGTTGATTGATGCATGATATGATGTGCACATCTTTCTAATCATACTAAAACTGGGGTTGCATGCAGGGGCACGTTCCACACAGCGCACTGCAAAACTTCTCGGCAACTCTGGACAGTAACAACAGCAAGAAGAAAAGATTTTATTACTTGGTTGCAAAAGCAAACAGTCAGTGACTGTGTGAAGTCTGAAAATTCATCGCCCGATGTTGGGTTCCTTCCCCGATGATGCTCTGCAAGAACTTCACTGCAGCTGTCTTCACTTCCTGCTCGTTTTGGGACGTTTTACCTTTTAGTTTAGCCTTCATCAAAGTGAAATGCACGATCAGTTGGATTCGGGGCAGGTGGCTGACTTAGCCATTTAGCCATCTGTGCACGGGGAGTTAGGAAGTCAGTTCAAGACACAAATCATGCATAAAATTACAGTTATTCTTAATGAAGAAAAAGTCTTCTGAGTTTTCATTCGAGTTAGATTAAACTATTTGAAGCGAAGTGCTGCACACACAACACACACACGCATTTGATATCTATCTTAGCAGCAGCTGTAGGTCCTGCTGTCTGTAAGAGCTCACCTTCTGCCCTGCGTGTCCATTCCCACCCACCTGAGTCTGTTTATTCCTCCCTTCCTCTCTGTTTGCCACTGTCTTACTCTTTTTTTTTAATTCTCATTATCTCTTGCTCTATCTCAATCCCTCAGTTTTTTCTCGCCCTGTCACTTTTCCCGTGCCTTCCTCTGTCATTATTCGAGAAAACTTTGGCTGCTTGCTTGTGTGATATCTGTGTGGCAGTATACGTCTGACACATACTCTATGTGTGTGTGTGTGTGTGTCTGCTGTGTTGAGTGCTTTAGGTCTAAGTTCAGTCTTTTTTTTTGTTGGAGAGAAGATTAATATTCAGTCTCCGCGGAGCTGGGAGGCAGACCTGGTGAATGTAAAGTCTCTCAGTATATGAAAGATTCTCACAATCTGTTGCAGCTAAGTGACCATCAGGGCTGTAACAGCCACTAGATAAATGAAGGTCTGACACTTAGTACTGGATACTTAGTACTTAGTACTTTAGATGTACATGATCAAACTACTAAATGATTTACAACTAGTAGTGGATATTCTCTAGTCTGGTTGTACTCTACAGTACTTTTCATTCAAATTTCAAATTGTGAAGATAGGTCACAATGATGATACAGGAAAAGATAGGATGGAAGTACTACACATTGTGTGTGCAACTGTGTTAGAGATGTCCTGATGTACGGTTTACCACAGAGATTGCGACACTGTACCATTGCATTGTGTGCATTTTTATATTCAACACAATACAATATTGATATTGATATGATATTAACTGGCCATAACTGCATTAACATGCATTCAAGTAACCAGGTTACTCTGAGGAGCCAGGTTGGTTACTTGTGCATGTAAATGCACAGAATGTGTCTGTACAGGAGAACAGATACTCTCCTTTTTCTGTCAGTCCTGGAACACATCTACACACACAACTACAGTGACTCTGTGTTGGGTTATGGAGAGTAATGAAGTAATGAAGCTGAAACTGTTCTCTGGTAATAGCAAGACGGTGGCGATACGATATGTATCATGATACAGGGGTTACGATTCGGTATATTGCGATACTGTAAGGAAGGCAATATATTGTGATTTAAAAAAATAATAATTGTCCAGCACATTTTTATCAATGTCAGCAGTTTTAAGTTTGTGCACATTATATGAAAATCTGGTATTTATTTATGTATTTAGCATTTAGTGCAACTGTTAGTACTTCCTTTCCCTCTGACAGCCTTTTTCCCTGCAGTGACATTGGCGGGCTCTGTCCATGCTGTGTTTTTCACTGAGAAACCTGACCTTCACTACATTAGAGGTGGAGTGTGTGTCTGTTAGTGCGGACAGGCCTATGAGTGTGTTTGGTACTGTAAGTTTGTGTGTGGCACACAGAGGAAGGATGATGTGTGTGTGTGTGTGTGTGTTTGTGTGGTTGAGCTGCAGCTGACAGGCAAATGTTTGACTCTTGCAGTTGCTTTTGCCTGCTCTTCCTTTTGCCCATCACAACAGCCTTTGGCTGGTTTCCTGACTGACACACTGGTGTGTATGTACAGTATGTGTACTTGTGTGTACTTTCTGACACAAAGGAAGGTTTGAGGGCTGAGTCTTGGTTTTAGAGTTAGGTCAGGACTAGGATTAGGCATTTAGTTATGATGGTTACAAACGCAGTGGTTTAGTTTTTTTCTGTTTTCTGTTATTGGATGTACATTTGGCTTGCGTGTCTGTCTGTCAGCTTGTGGAGTGGTGCACAAATTATTATTTAAATTAAGTCAACTGTTCCTTTGTCAAAATAATAATAATAACAAATTATACTTTTTTTTATGAACATAAAAATAGCAGAACATCATAATAAAATGATCATCAACATCAAAATGATCATTTAATAATTAAATTTTTAATACTGAACACTTTGGGCCTCCACAATCTTGCTCAAAACTGAAATATCATCGTCCAGAACTGGACACCTTGCTTCACTCCTCCTGAGTCCTGGTGATAGGTAAAAAAAAAAATCCATATGGCTTCTTCTGCACAGTGAAATAACACTCTACCACTCCCCCCTGCTCCAAAATATCAGACCTGCTGTGATTGCAAAGCAATGCCAGTTAATTTTCACAGCTTACACAGATAAGATTCCATTTAACTTGAAAAGCCTGATCGACACGACCACCCAACAAATCTGATTCTCACATCGATTATTCATGAACAGTTCTAGTGTGTGTGTGTGTTTGTGTGTGTGTGTGTGTGTGTGTGCGCATCCATCCAATGGTGTTGCTGCCTCAAGACACTTATGAATAAATACGAGTTTTTTTGTTCTGATGATTAGCTATGGGAAGGCCGACCATATGTTCAATTTCTGTTCAAATTGACATCAACCTTTTGAAAAAGACGAGATTACTTAGGAATATGTGCGCATGTAACTGAAACATCTGATCTGTAAAAACATGAGAAAATATGTTTAAAAAAAAAAGCAGATGTTATAATCAGCAAAAAAGAGCCACTTTTCATACCTCCATGCTCTTTCAGACCTCCACCCGCCTCCCACCACAATATTCTCTTTAATTAGCACTTGTCAAAGTAGAACTCTAATGACGCTTAACTTTTAGAGGAAGATTTGTGAGATACTGTCAGTTCTGGAGCGTTAGAATAAACACACACTTCATCATGTCAAAATATTGTAATTTATTCCGAGCCAAATTGATTTATTGTTTTGCCTTGTGGCTGTGTCTACCAGTTTTGTAATGCGGGACTCCTTAACAATGGAATTTGCAAAGACTGGAACAGCGATATGCGAGTGTCTACTGTCTCTTTGTTGTGCAGTAGATAGGCATTTGAACATAAACCAGCATTTGTCTCAAATCACGAGATGCAAGTCTATTCTGATCTATAAAACACACTGTAGAGACACCAAAGGACAACTGAAAAATAGAGCTCTGGACGTCACATGACTATTTCTGTTTACGCCGCCATTTTAGCAGGAACATCATCAGTAAAAATGTATAGCTCTAGTATGAATTTCAAGCCAGGAGGTTATTGTGCACTTTAATTTCAAATAAACTGTACTCTATATTGCAAAACTCAGTATTTTAAACATTTCTGACCCTGACACTCAACTGCTAATACTCCTGCCAACATGATGGCATTTTCATTTTCTGGGGTCGTGTGATGTCAGCTTCTGGAGCCCTATATACTGTAAAAAAGAAACGTTAAGAAAAGTTCAATTAAAGGCAATAAGTGTTTAGTTAGGCGATTTCTTCAGTGTAGGCTTTGTGTTTAGCGAACTCAAAATTCGTACTTATGTTAACTCACGACCTGTCCAGGATCTACCCTGCCTCTCGCCCAATGACAGCTGGGGTAGGCTCCAGCACTCCCGTGACCCTTACGAGGACAAGCAGTTAGGAAGATGGATGGATGGATGCTAACTCATTAAATGTCCATGCTTTTAGTTTTGATCTATCAAAAATGGGGCAGGATGTGGTGTTGAGCTGCAAATCCACCACAGTTTGCCACAAGCTGATATTCTATTGATATTGGGCTTTGTTTCTTTACTACTGTCCATAAATTAGCCCCGCCTTCTTCCTAACAAAGGTTTTAAAAGAGGCTTGTGGCGTGTCGACACTTCTGTCTGCAGCAAGCAGCAAATTAGCCTGAACAGCACGGGCCAAGCTGTCCATATCAGTCTGATATTTGACTGAAGCCTAAAAGCTAAATTAGCCTAGCTGCTGCTAACACCTATCTGAAATAGATATAAAAAAGTAAATGCCTCAACAAACAACAACTACTAAGACTACTTAAACCCTGTATTATAAATTACTAAGCTGTAAACCTCGTTAGAGAACGAGAACAAGCCCATTACACTGTTGCAACCAGACATTTGTTCATGATGTCATTTCAGGGGTATTCCATAAAAAGAGGGCCCCAAGGTCTTTATTCATCTAAATGTCTTTTTAAGGCTAAAGTGGTTTTGATAAGACCGAAGAAGTGCAGACCTTCTGTCGTCATTGTTTTTTTTTCCCCCATTTATTTATTTATTTTTTTACAAAGAAGACAGTCTGACTCCTCTGAGACACGTAATTGTTGCATATAAGAATTTCAACCATGATGCGAAACATATGCAAATAAATTAACACTAGTAACAACCTAATTAAATTAGCTAAACAATCCATCTGACATTTTGTCAACCGAACTAATGATTTTAAAATCTAAAATTGTAATCTATAATCTAATTATGTCCATGTTGTTTGCTTAAAATGAGTTTATAAAAATAAGATTAAATATTAAACTATTGTAATAGAATAAACTAACAATGTGGAAGTTTTTTTTTTAATGAATCACAGATTAATATCCTAATTTATCAAAACTAATTCACTTTAGTTGAAGCGAGACAAACTTGATTTGTTGGCGCAATTTAAATTCACTTGAACTGCTGATAACTTAAAGGCCAAACAACCTTTTTTTGTTTTTACAGAGTTTATGCCCAAGTACTCACATTACTCATATAAAGAGCTGCAGGGTAACATAAAAACATGTGAAATGTGGGTTTACTGTAGGAAACTGAAACCCATAGAACCACATGGTAGATGAGGTTAAACATTGGTACACTGACTGCAAACAGCCAGAAAGACCTGAGATACTAGAAACGGACGGTGAATTGGAGACTGTTGTTTTGATCTCATTTCCCTCATCAACTTACATTACCACACATACACACACACACACACAATCTCTCTCACACAAACCTCTCCCCTCTTGTTGTATTCATGTGTAACAACTTGACAGGGACCTCTATCAGTCTGTAATCAAACCCTCAGTAGTAACAACACATGCACATACACGCATATGTACAGTACGCACACATTCTCAAGTATAACTGCATACAAACAGCTGCACAATGGGTTTATTGTAGTAATGGGTGTACCTGTGTTGTCAGGTGTGCTTGCAAGGCAAACCACAAGGGGATCACACACACACACACTCACAAAAAAGCACAGCTTACCAGCTTAAAAGCTCACAGTGTGATTTAGTATGTCTAGTTTATGCAAAGTTAACAGTCTGGCCTAATTTGCTGGGTTTTATTGTCTTACTTTGCCTTAAAGGTTTCAACATCTCATTCAATATACAGGAAAAACAAATGGAACCTCCACATAAACTAGGAAACTACACCACAATCCAGTTTTAGACTTCATGTTTCTTTTCTTTCCCAAATCCAGCCCCGCCCTGCTCCCTGGCTGGCCTCTGAGATACGGATGATTAAAAAAGGAGGAGGAGGCCGAGATGAAATGAGAGAAAGACCCACATAGAAAGAAAAACAGACAGTCAGAGATATTGGATATAGAGGTAGAGAGATAGAGAGTGAAAGAAACAATATGAACGGGAGAGACGGAGAGGTAGGTGTGGAGACATAGGCGTCTTTGGCGTCCAACAGATGGCTGGTGTTATAAGTGCAGGCAGCTCCCCTCTCTGCTGTCTCCGCTCTCACACACAAAGCATTTGGAACTTGATGGCCTCATAACACACAGCCTAAAGCTGAGTTTCCATCCAGCAATCTTCAAATGAATAATTAGTCAATAATTAGAATTTAATTTGAAAAACTGAATGAAAACAGTCACTTAGGTTTACTAGGTGTTACAGAAAAGTTTGTGCACTCCTTGTTATGAGTAGAGAATCAATCAATCAGTCATTGTTGTGCATAAATAAAGATTCTGAATACTGATCCAATGAGGGAATCAGAACTACACGAGTGGTGTGATTTTCAAGATTGAAGAATCAAAAAACGTTTCTAATTCTAAGGGGAAACTGCTTCGCACTGCGTTGCACTATAAGCAATAATTCTATTAATATAAAGTATACATATACATAAACAGTCTAAAGAATAAGAAATAAAACTTAATGATGATGATGATGGTCAGAATGTTGGAAGGAAACAAGTGAGTTATATGCATCTGAGTATTTAGGTGACTGACAGAAGTGTTGTAAGTTTGAATGGTCACTGGATTAAAAAGTCTTGTACAGAAAAGGTGGTCAGTTCTGGTTTGCTTTTCCTTTGCATTGCCCATAGCATTGAACTGCAGTGAGCAACAGGCTACATTACCCTGCTTATATCTGGGTCTTTTGTCCTTGAGGTGGCCAGATTTCTGCCTCGGTGTGTTGCTTGGTTTGAATGTGAGTGTACAGATTTGTACAACAACCACTTTACAAATGCACAATACAGGAGAGACAAGACTCAACAGTCCATGTGCATCTGAAGTACAAAGATGGCTCCTTGTAAGACAGCAATGCACACATGCAGGACAGAGTAGATTGGTGGTTTGAACGACAAGTAAGGAGGTGATCAACCTACATGTGACCATCAAAGTGCCAACAACTCCTCAGCAGAGGTCTTCACAGGCCAAGTCAGATCGGGTACAAATTCTGCTCTGTCTAATTGGGTTCGGTCAGGTCTCCTTTTATTCTCTTGATTCTCGATCTGTGTGTTCCAGGACCCGAATAGATGGACCTGAACCTGTGCATTGTCAGCTGCTGCTGATGTGACGTGTTAGTATTAGTAGACTACAACTGCTGCTCTTTTCAATCGTTCTTTTGTTGTTAATGAATTGATAACATTACTGCCAGTTTTTGTTCTCTGTTCAGGTCTATTCATGTCTTTTCAGGTCAGGTCTGGCTGTGCCTGGATCCTTGTTGGGTCGGGTCTGTCCTTTTTTTTTTTTATTTATTCAAGTCAGGTTTGGGTTAGCTTTCACATTAGTCCCATTGCGTGAGTGTTCAATATATGCCCACCACTTCAAACCAGTTAGTCGGAACTATTGAAGCCTTTAAGGTGAGAGGTGAAACATCTTCAAGAACTTCAGGCAAGTCCAGTTGCCACAGTAAAACACCTTTGGAATAACAATGACCAGGATGATTGAGAGTCTTCATAGATGCTTGTGGGGCTGTCACTTGTGAAAGGTAGGTTGTGAAAGGCTTCTTCTACACAAGGGAAGAGGGAAAACTCTGGGAAAAGCAAACCACAACTGAGCATCTTTACCCTTCAAGTTCCAAAGCAGCTAAGAAAGCTCCAGGAATTGTAGGTTACAGTCTAGTTAAGTTCCTGCATCACCGTAATTACAGTGATACAGAACATCAGAAGCATGTATACAGAATATCAGAAAGCAGTTTGTGCCACTATGTCATTAAAATAAAATGTAAAACCAGTTGAGACTAGAAGAAGGTCAGTACCTTGTTGATTTCAACAAGTGGGGCTTTTCACATTTTTTCTGTCAAAGAGATGGTTGCTGACATACAGTACTATTGTAGTATTGTTGTATGTTAGAGTGTTACTGTATATGGTTTCGATGTAGAAGTTCCTCCACTGATTCTTTTTGAATCATTATATAAGATATATATTCAACTATGTGGGAGAGTGTCGACTTGTTTGTGCAGTATCTTTGGAGTACAGTAGTATAGATGTACTCTCTTAATTTTAAGGATGGAGAACACTGAGCTTGTCTTTGACTTTTGTCTTATGTTTGGTCGTCCTGGCTATAGCCCAGGTGTTTCAAAGAGCTTTTTCTTGTAGTAGCTGTCACTTTTTACTGACCACCTGCACCCACTCAACCTTCTGTGAACTCAGTGCGTATGATTTAGCTAGCATTATTTCTGCGCGTGATTCAGCTTTTCCCTAGGACCATGCCAGATTCAACATTTTAGTATAGGACTGTGTTATTATCAGTCAGTGTCTCATTTAATTTCGTATCAGTCCCATTCACTGAGATTAAATTAGCTCTGGGGATTTCTTTCTTTCAGCTTGTTCACAATCACATTTTTAGTCTCAACTATCCAAGGTCAGTTGAATAACATATATGCTCTGTGTTTTGGGTAGGTTTTTATTCTTTGACATTCATGTAGTTTCACTTTTGTTAATCAGGGAGCTTTTGTTAAATAGGCCATTCATTAGACCTGGAAAGCCTTCAGCCTTTGAGGACTGAAAAGTAAAATAGCTCCTCAATTCCTACCCAACATGGCTAATCAGTTTCATTCTTCTAGGCAGAATGTCTCTCGGGCTGCGTCCCATGTGTTCCTCTCTCACCAGTGAACTGCATGTGGAAAACATTCACGTCTCTTCACCAGACAATAGGTGCTCACAGATCTCAAATGATCTTGCCATTTTATCTCCATATAGTGTGGCTGGTAAGATATTTTTCCAAGAATATGCTTTAGACTTGATTTAAAGAAACAGTAGGTTTGAGCTCAGTGTAATAGGCCGAGCAACAGAATCACAGGTTTCCCATGACAATGGCTTACAGCAGATAGTTGGTTCAGTCAGACCTACAAGTTCTTATACATTTTCTTAGATGTCTATTGATGTTTATTTGAAATATACATTGTTGTCTCTGATTTGTATGAATTTTAAAATATATAAAGCAACTCAACTATTTATTTTGTCCATCCAACAGAATAAAGTCTGTACCAGATAAATCTCTGCCCTTTAATCAAAGTCAAGAATTAAGAGATGCAGACCAGACATTGTAAAATACCTCAATATCTACAAGTTGAGTCGGTACAAAAAAAGTCTCAAGAAGGTCAAATTCTGTCCATTACTTTGGTTTATGACCAAGTAGCTTCAAAACTATTAGAAAATATTAGCATAAGAGCATGCTAAACTAAGATGGTGAATATCAGCACAGCATTCTTATTGTTAGCACGCCGATGTGGCTTTGTGTGCATTTGGCTCCATTGTGCTTAGGCCATATCTAAACTGGAGTACATGAGAAGAACAGAGCCTGAGGATTGTGGACAGAGCAGCTTTTTTTTTTTTAAAAAGGAGAGAGCTTGGCCCCATGTCCCGCTCCAATATTGCTCTGGTACTGCACACACCACAAGCCTGAAGCATGCCCACCCAGACCTGGAAATGCAATTTCTGTGAAATGTCGTACACTGTGAGTCGTTGTTCTTTAGTTCTTTGCGATTTAAGTCTACGGTTTTTTTTTCACCTTTTTTGGAGAGAGTGGGTGTGAATTGAGCAGAGTGGGATGCAATCTGAATTGAGTGCTGAGTGATAATGAGCGAGCGGCCTGTTGCAGCTTTGAGCTGGGGGCCTCACAGTGCTGTTGCTGACAGGCTACTCTCACTATGCCATCTATGTGGGCATGGTATTATTTCTTAAGCCTGCACACAAAGGCAAATGATCAAGAGCAAGAGAGGAAATATCAGATTTCTGGGATATTGTATATAATTTGCAGGCATCAGGGAGCAATAATTAATATGTGAAAGAATCCTGGAGCTTCTGGGAGAGGTGGCATGTCTATAACACTGATATGCATTGCTATTTGCCTCAGAATAATTTTTAATACACAGCACCTGTTTTCAAAGGAAATGGCTGACTGGTACAACCTCTATTTTGATACCCTCCCAATTTTCTTTTTTAATTGCACCTCAAGAGTACACACATACACACATACCTGCTATACACACACTCATCCTAACAGTGTGTCTCCTTTCTACCCAAGCCACGTCCTGCAATGCTGCAGATCTTCCTGCCTGACAACTCTGATAACACCAGGCTGCAAAACCTAGAGCAACACAAATCACTGCACTACTTCTCCACACACACGATTACTGTAGGTACTGTAGGCCTGTGTGTGTGTGTGTGTGTGCGCATATGTTTCATGATGACATTGATTGGCAAAAGCAGCACTGTGCTCTTGCCTCCTGGCTGGCCCTATCAGATCTGCACTTGAACCTGTCTGCCAACAATGCGTACAACTCCCTGAGAAAGAAAATCAAACGTCTGATAGTGCTCCTCTGCTCCTCATGATGTGTGATTATCTTTTATAAATATGATGCATTTCTGTGCTTGGTAGGAACAGATTGGCTCCTCTGTGGAGATGGCAGCTCTGAAGCGTTCCTCCATCCTAATCATTATCAGTTAAAAAAATATTTATTCAGTTGTTCAGAGCACAGTTGACTTTGCAGTTGCTTCGGATGGCAAGGTTAAGTTGGACTACTGCAGCAAGACACAAGAGATCAAGGTTTGGCTGCTGATATGAGGCACATCCGGACATGAACTCTGTATGCAATGGCAGAATGAAGATGGACAGGAGAGGTTGAAGAGGAAGAGTGGAGTCATTAAAAGGAGTGCTATCTTCAGCCTTGTTGCAGGCTTAGTTAAATGTAATATTTTGGTGAAGGCCTCATCGATCATTAATGATGTTATTGATATCGAGAGCAGTGCTAGCATGGAAATCCTCCCTGACAAACCTTGCTGAAGCACAGCAGCAAAACAGACAGTGTGACCAAAGCACGTGATTCACTTGTCCATCAGGCATGAGGACTTTAAGGAGTGTTATGCATGCATTTTAGAGCTCACGCTGCTTTCAGGCATTGCATGGCTTCAAACGCACACACACGCACACACACAGAACATTAAAGGTCAGTTGTACTCAATGTTTTGTTACACTCCACCAGCTCTTAAAAAGTCTACATGAGGCACAGAAGCCCCCTTTAAAGAGACCTGTTTGAAGTTTGCAGATCTGAGATGAAACGTAAAAAGAGTGAGCTAGTGAAGAGACAACAAGGTTTGAGTGGGGTGAAGGGTGTGATGAGGTCAATGAGGAGAGGAGGTGAGCAGTTAAGAGGACTGTTATAGAGGCAGCTGCAGGGCAGGAGGCAGAGCAGGTTGTCCACTAATTGCAGGGTTGGGCCGTTTGATTCCTCTGGTCCAACAGTTAATCAAAGTGTCCTTGGGCGAGATACTGAAGTTGCTGCTATGTGTGTCGCTGTGAGGAGGCAGCGGTAGGTGGGAGAGCAGAGGAGGATGAGAGAGGAAGGGGGGGCAAAATGGGAAGTGTGAGTATGTTGGTATAAAGTAAGGATAGGATTAGTAACTGTAATGTACTGAAATACAAATTGCAATCCCCTACAGTAATTGTTGCCAAAAAACCTTAAAAAGTAATGCATTACTACCCAGCAATGCAAATAAGTACTACTGTAAAAGGTGAAAAGGTATAATAATATGGAGGAACACAAGTATGTGCGCATAAATGTACTCAAAAAATAAAACAACACAAAAACACAGATCAGACAAAACTCGATTAAAAAACCTGACTTACTGATTTGAAAAAAGATTATCTGAAACATTACTGAACTTAATGCTGTTAATAACATGAATTAAGTCTTAGTCCAGTTTTGTTGTATATGTAACTCATTAATAGGATTTCTGCAGAAATCTAAAATGTTCAGGCTTTAATGTTTAAGTTTTTTTAGCTTGTTTAATGTGCTTTCTGCCACTACTGAGAAGTGGTGGAAGAAGTAGATCTTTTGCTGAAATACAGGTACTGTGTTATTACCACAGATATACTATAGTACACGAAGTGAAAGGTTTGCGTTGTAAACTGTACTTCAGTAAAAGTACAAAAGTATTAGCATCAACATATACTTTAAGTGATTATGGTTAATGCATAATAACACCTCATGATTTATTAATTAATTAATTAGTCGCCAAAGTAACTAATAACTAGTTGTCAAACAAATGTGGTGGATTAAAAAGTGCAATATTTGCCTCTGAAAGGTGGTGGAGTAACATTAAAGATAATGGAACAGAATGGAAACGTTCAAGTAATGCAAGAGTACCTCAAAATGACCTCAAAAAGTACTGTATTTGAGTAAATGTGCGCTACTGCGAGGATGAGTCAGGTGTGTGGGAAGAGAGAGGTACAGTTATTTAATGACAAGAATGTGTCATTGTTTCAGGTCATTATTTGGAAAAAAAGAGCTGTCAATGCTACTTAGTCACAGTGTGATAATATAGTTTCAGTTCTTTGCATCATGATTAGATGTTTATTAGAGGTTGTTAACAGATATATGTTTATATGTTTTAGTTACTGAAAATAAGGTCACAACATAGGCCTGTAATGCGGAAAAATGCTGAGAAGTAAATGGAGATGATTATGGTGTGGCTTTCTGGTTAGGTCTAAAAACTGTGGGAAAGTCGGGTTTCTGTCACCAGCGTTGGCTTCGACTCCATCTGTTCTCACCTAACAGGAAACCTGAAAGGGTGGGACACATCCACAAACCAACTGTCAACTTGCATGATTTTTTTTTTTAATGACTAAAAAAGGAGACAGGGAAGGGTAGCCAGAGGTAAAGAGAAGAGGAGAGGTAATGCAGAGTAATAAGAGAGCCCTCAGGTAGTCATGTCATCTTAATGCCAGAGCTCAGGCAAATGTTTAATTCAACTCTCCTGTTAATTGAATTTATCAGGAAGGGCTGCACATCCTTCACTTCCCCACTCATGTTTTTGTAGGTTTAGCTCAAGGATCTTTGATCGGCTGTAAAAATCAAGGGAGTTCTGCTGTCCTCGCTGATCAATAGCAATTAACGAGAAGAGCTAGCGAAATGACTTTCAGTTCACTCGGAGACTCTGACCACAACACTCCTGAGTAAACTAAACCCAGTCAAATGTTCTCACCCCAGGAAGCAGCCCAGCCAAACTAGGAACAACGTCATGCCTTATCTAAAGGCATGCTGTGTGTGCCTGTGTGAATTAGACTAAGAGAGAAAACCACATATCTGAATATATGAATAGATATCTATATATGAACACTAATAATATATATTTAATGTCCAAACCCGTCTCGAAAAGCCTGAACCCACAAAGTCGCATGAACCTGAAAATGATTTCTAAATTTCTGTCCAAATCTGACAGGAACCATCAGTACCCATTGGTACCCAAGGGTTCGGGGTTGGGCAGAAATTTAGAACGCGGTCCGAACCCTCAACCATCAATGGGTACTGACAGGTGAATATGTGTTTGTTTGTGAGTCAGTTGTGGGTCTGGTAGGCAGACAGTGTGTTGCATACGATATCAAACAGCTGTCGGAAACATTTGTGCACAAACACACACGCGTATGTAATGACAGGGTCATTGCCAGAGCAAGACCAGAGTGAAATGTGAAAGAGCTCCCCAGCTGCTCTCTTATTTTATCTCCTACTTCTAGTCCTCCTCTTTGCACTTGCTCCACACACACACACACACCCTTCCACCCTTGTCATTTTATTTGCCATCTCTTTTTTTCTCTCCCGTGATTTCTGGTCGTTCCTATTCCAATATGTTTTCCTCCACCAGGTGCCACGTCCAGCTCGCAGCAGCCTGCGCGGGGCTGATAAAGCCTGGTTGGGTTGTGGGGAGATTCAGCGGGGCAGAAACAAAATGCTGCAGCTGGGTTTTAAATCTTAGCACTGTCACGTGAGCTACTGCTGCTGGAGGGTGGCTGTCTGGGTGACTGGCAGACATGCTGGATGGGTGAACAGCTAACCTGAGTCAAGCTAAGAGAACACAACTCTGCACGATCAGTGACTAGAAATCTTAGTAGTATTAACGTCTAATGTAAGCTGAATATTTAGGGTGAATACTATGCAGTGATATTGCGAAATTGCGAACTCCATACTCAGTCTGTGGCAGGAATGTAATTTTACTGTTGCACATCATGTCTCCTGTTCAGTTTCCATGGACACGACACACACACAGCACATGTTTCTGACTAAACATTCTTAACAGTACAGATTCCAGAGAAGGTTAATACTGTATACATGATTATTTTTAGGCTTTGAATGATGGTAATCCTCATTCTTGATTATAAGTCAATTTATACTAATATATATTTATTTAATATACCTACTTTTGCTGCTAAAAGACCCTTAAAGTTGTTGACAGTTCTCTCTTTTTTAGATGTTCCTACAAATCACCATTTGAACAGAATTTTCGGTCTACCCTGCATTTACATGTGGTTCAATTCCCAGTCGCTACCTGCTCTTCCGGACATAGTAGCATCCCCTAGTGCGAAATGCTTTTTATTGGAGTTTATCATTTAGTCATTATCTATTATGCAGTAAAAATGTTCACCACAATCCCCTAGGGCCCATGGTGACGTGTACAGGTGTGTTGTTTTGTCTGAGGAACATTGCAACACTCTACAATTTTGAATTAACAATCATATGGAAACTACAGATCCTGGGAGGTGCCATGGGGGGGGACTAAATCATGTGCATTTATTGCCTTTTGTTTTTGTTGTGAAATATTGTGACTTTCATGCTCAAAGTAATGGTTATAGTGATATAAAGTGTATAAAATCCTGATGTTCAAATGATTTCCGGTGAACCGAAGACAGTTCACCTATGAACTATAAAGAGGGACAGATTGAGCTTGAACGTTGCTGGTTGTCAAGAGCACAAATTAAGTACGACTATTTAATTTGTTTTCTCAGTTTAGTAATCCATGCGCACAGTGCCTGAAGTTTGTAATGAAACATACATATGCACAATTTACTGATTATCTCAGTCAGTCTCACAGCAGACAAATGCACAAGAAGACGGGCTCTTGTAGACAGGCTTGTCTGAAACAGGTTCTTGGGGGGGGGGGGGGGGGGGGGGTAGCGGTTATTATAGCGTTAGACACAGGATGAATTCTGAGAACTGATTTTCTTCTGTCTGGAAGGAAAATTAGAGGAGAAAGTGGAAAGGAAATAGACATAAATACATGGATGTATATAAAGGACACCATGTTGTAACAGGCAGCCGGACAGAAAATGACAGACACTCTTCCCCATCTCCCCTTGTCCCTCACTCCCCCCGTCTCGTGCCTCCCTCATGAATGTTAACTAACTACAGAGAACCCACACAAATCCTCAACTAGACAGTGTGCGCATATATATATTTGCATACACATGTATGTGTGTGTGTGGTGCTTCATATTTGCCATATTTGCCAGACAGTACACTATGTATGAAGTACACCTTGATTCCATCAATCCCATCATTGCAAAAAAAAATCCCTCTTGGCTCCTCCTTTCAGCATCCTCTCCTCCCCTGCATCCCTTCATCACCCCCACCACTTTTCCTTCCTTTACTTTTCCTTTCTTCTTCTTTGCTCCTCCTTTCTTTCCTGATGTTTTAGTCTTGTTGCCTTTCCTTTGCTTTCAATTATTTTTCCTTATTTTCCTCTTTTCTCCTTTACACTTGTGTTTACCTTTTGAATTCCTTCCCTCTCTCGTTTCCTTGGTTTGCTGTTTCCTTTCCTCTGTCTACTCTGATTTACTCTGCTCTTCTTTCACTTTTTCTTTCTTTTACTTCTGGTCCATTATCCGTTTACTAAAGAATCATAATATGACAGTGCACACAATTATCAACCATAAAAACTACTATTAACCAGTGTTGGGGGTAACGTGTTACCAGTGTGATACTTAATACTATTACTTTCCATAGTAATGCAGTAACATAATGCATAAACTCATTAAAGGGCAAATTTGTATGATATTATAAACTGAATATTGTATCATACTTTCAGGAGTAACTGTACATGAATATTATGGAATGGTACCTGAAAACCAAAATGTGGAGGAGTTTTTCAGTTCACATAATGTCATCTGGAGGAGCAGACTCCAGCTTCCATATGATTATGAGCGACCAGATGACATCACCTGGAGGAGATTTTCAGCTAGAAGCAGAGAGATCCTGTATTTTAATACAGTCAAACATCTCTATCTTTCTTGTGAGCTTTTGTGATACAGGTCACAGTGAGTCTTGTTGCTCTGTTCTTGACTAACTGTAGATTTATTTGTCATTCGTAGAAGTCTTTGTTTGTCATATTTGACCACACTACTGGGAAGTACATACGAGTAAGTGTTGCAGTGGTTAAGAAATTTAGCAGCCTAATAAAACTTTAAGAGGTTTTTAGTTAAATAGTCTGATCTGTGTTTATAACATTGTTCTAGAAATTATTTTATTAATCAATACATCTGGGATTCTTGTCAGGAGCATTTTTATTGACAGACAACAGACTCAGGAGCCTTAAAACCCCCACATCACTTTTTGACTTACACATGCACACACACCTCCATCATTCGCTTCCCTTACTCCTTGTGGGCAGGAAGAAAATCATCTGCAGAGTGGCAAAAGCTGCAGTGACTCATCTACTATCTGGACCACCTCAGCGAGAGAGAGACATAGAGAGAGAGAGAAACTGTGAGAGGGTGCCCACATGGAAATTAATAGAGGGAGAGAGAGAGAGAGAGAGGAAAAGTCAAGTGAGTAGGTGCAGTTGTAAATACTAAAGTCAGTCAGAGAGATGGAGTAAAACTCACAGCCAGTGTGTGACAGATGAGGCTCAGAATGATAAAAGAGGAAAGGCAGCGGAAGGATGGAGAAATGCCCACAGAGAGAGCGATGGACAGGTAGAAGGCAGTAGAAGAAGAAGAAGAAGAATACATGGATGAGGGGTGGGACGGAGAGAGCGGGGAGTGATTGACAGCTCTGCTTCTGGTCTGCAACACAGATGTCTGCTGCCTTGTGTGAGTGCTGCAGTCTGTGTGTGTGGTGGCAACGCTCACACACTTCATCCTCCACATATGATCCTCACACGGATCATATCCTCGCAGTCTTACGCTGGCTGCACTTTTTATTAACCAGTGAGTCACGTGAACAGGGCAGTTGTAGTAAAGTATGGATCCAGCATGGAGCCGGCCCCTAACTGGGCTGGAATTAAAATTGTTTTTTGTCATATTATATTTATCATCACTGGTTGGTCTAATTGTGACACCCTTTGAGATGACACCCTCCTTTTCAGAAAGATATGAAAAGACAAAAATCTATTTTCAGTAATTGAATTATTGATCGCACAGAGAGCTAAACTTAACATACCATAGATAGTGTACGTCATTGTACTGTCATTGAGTGGTTGTTCAGTGGATGGAACATCCCAAAGAACACAAAAATCACACAATTTTTCTTCATAGAGCAGCCTGCTTTTGTGTTTGGGTGTATTTGTCTCTAGTAGAGGAACAATAGAGATATCAGGTAATGAGGAGATATTGAGGGGGGAAGGACATGCGAAGGAGGAAATGATGTTCCGTAATTTCTCCAAGCAAGTCTCATAGTAAAAGTGTCTTACAATAGCTGTTCAGTAAAAGAAGGCTGAGAAGTGTTGAGATCTCAGGGATATATTAAGGGGGGCCCACTGAGGCTTCACATGCACAGAGCCCAGATTTTGTGTGTGATACACTCCAGCCAAAACCATCCAAAATGATGTATCTATGTAATAAACATACCCACTCCGAAGGTATGAAACTCAATAAGGATAAAACTACAACAAGTGAACACAGTGAGAGTGTGTGTGTTTGTGTAGAGAAGCAGAGCGGGCGAGAGAGAGTGAAAGTGGGCGTGTATTGAGTTGTGGAGAAGATGAGAAAGCGACACGGATGCCTCGGCTGTTGCTCTGAAAGACATTTTTAGTCTGTTTTTCAATTTACAGTTAATGAGATTTTCAGCGACCTCCCTCTTTTCTGTTGTGTTTATCCTTTTCCTGTTTCCTCAGCGGCTCACCCTGTCCGGGCTGGATTGGCTAAATATCTGTGTGTGTCTGTGCTTGTCTGTACATGTGTGTAAGTGTATATACAGTATGAATACCTAAAGGGCTGCCGCCTTTGAGTGTGTGTATCTTGTAGTGGCATGCGCTGCTGCATTTCCCTGTGTCCTCTTGTTGTTCTCCTCTCTACAGCAGCCTGACACCCACAAGACATTTTTTTTCTATTTATCAACCAAACAGACTCCTACGACAGCCTCATCCCAGAGGCTCAGACAGAAGTGGAATTTCCTACATTCATCCAACGCCTCCTCTCTCATTTGTTTCCTTTATATAGACTGTATTTGTTCCCCCCTTGATTTACGGTAGCAGAGAGCAGGAGATTATTGCGTATTGGTACAAACATCACTCATCTGCAAATTAGAAGTTTGAAAATTACATAACTTTGCTACATTCACGGATAAAAATTTTTTTTTTATTACACTAGACCTATTCCTATGTAAATAAATGAAAAGCATCACAGTATCAAACTCAATGCAGAAAGAACAGTAGTAAATAATAATAGCTGCATCTCTAGATTATGGGAAAAGTGGCAAACAAACATGTGTTAAACATGTTAATTATTCACTTGTTTGGATTCCTGGTTCTGCGATGATACTTTGATGATGTGAGGATTTGTGAAGTATTCTGCCAGTGTGTTTGTGCAAGTCAATATCATGCATGTGAGCAGCTTATCAGGGTGTCTGATCAGCAATGCAACATTATAGTACTGAAGAGAAAGTGGAGTTCTGACACCAGTAACATGGTGAGTGAGTCGAGTATTATTTGCTGCTCTTGTGTTCCATTACTGGTGATAAAGTGGAGATGCCACATCAGTACACTGTTAAAATGCACGTGTCCAGGTAGCCATAAATAAAACTAGGTGCATTCTCAAATGCTACATAGGGTAACTAAGTCTGTGTACACAAGGCAGACACTAGCAGAGAAATAAAAGAGTTAAAGTGGCCATATTATGCTTAATTTTGGGTTTATGTTTTATTCTGGGGCTTCCCTGATACAAGACACATCATTTTATTAAGTTAAAAAAGTGAAAATCCATGTTATAATGTGTCTTTATGCAACAGCTTCTCTGGCCTTTAGAGTGAAACGGCTCGTTCGAGCTCTTCCCTCACTCCACTGTGTGCTGCTGGAACGCAGGCTGTAAACTGTACTGGCCTTTCGGCTAACTCGGTTAGTCTTTCAGCTGCCGCTCCGTTCACAACCGCTGCCATGTTGTTTACGAATGGAGCAGTAAAGGTGCTGCCATGGTGGTCATGGCGCTGCTTTCTGGCTAAGCGTGCATTTTAATGGAGCAGGTCTTGCTGGTGTGGGTGTTCGTGTGGAGGGTGGAAGGAATGCTGTATGTGAAGTAGCCCAAAACGGATGACCAGTTATGGACACACAGTCATAGCATTTTGAAAAAACTCTCAAAAAAGAAGCATAATGAAGCATATTGTGCCTAAATTTAACCAAACTGTGATGTAATATATGATTGTTGTCATGGCAACTGGTCCAACACACAGCCTCCATCATTCCCATGGCATCAAATAATTCTGCTCCCGGCGTCAAAGGGTGCCTTTAGCATCGGTGTGAGACACCAAAAGTTTTACAAAGCATCAGTATTACACACTGAGATTGTAATTACAAGATAATTGTGCAGCCACACAGAGAGGTCAAATACAAGTTTAGTTTAATTCAAGTTTCTTGCAAATTTTAACTGAATTTCTGAAATCTGCAGAAGACAACGCAAACAAATACGCATTTGTAGCCAAAACCTTTATATGAGTATTAGGAGTTGGGTCTGTTTGTCAAACGGCGTGACACATTAAGCTGACAGTCGGCTGTTGCTGAGTGTCTGTTAGCCTAGTTTTTGTCGAGTGCCCACATTGTTGGCACGTGTTTTAATTCAGACAATGTGTGTAAAAACAGGTGGATTGTTTAAATGTCACTCCATTAGTGTCTCCCATTAACCTCAGTTAGGTTAAGATTTAAAAACTGTCATACATATATATAATATGTATTATTTACATGCACTCAATTCAGGTTTTTTCTGTAATTTGTCTGGACACTAGGTAGTGTAATATGCCAAACCATATTATAAGAAAATTAGGGCTGGGCACATTAACGCGTTATTATCGCATTAATGCATAAATTAATTGACGCCGCCAATTATTTTATCGTGCGTTAACGCAGTTTTATTATTCTTATGATGATGGCTTTGGATTGGCGTTGTCATGCGAATTTACCAAACTCTTACAAGGAAATTTTCATTTTAAATCTCTTCCACACGGCAGAGTTGATAGAACCACAGTTATTTATAACCACTGCAAAGTTGAATTTTCCTATCCCTGGAGAACTTGGAGTCTGACGTATCACTTAAATACAATACACACCGTTGATGCAGCAAATCACACAAACAACAGACACGACACAAACACTTAAAGGAATCATGACGTTCATGTGTTTCTTGTAATGACAGCAGTCAAAATAACAACTGTGTTTAAAAAAAGCTTTTAAGGTGGTTGACGTGACATATTTTGCGACGTGCGCTCTCTGTCACACAGGTGTGTGTGTGTGAGTGTGTATGTCTGTGCGTGATACAGAGATCAGAGGAGAATAGTAAACGCGACGTAGAGACAGCAATGACATAAGATAAATAACATGAGGCTGTTTAGTTAGTTTAATAAAAGAACAAGGTACAGACCTGTTCTATAGGAA